>PITA01006157.1:0-102852 GCA_004023965.1 Spilogale gracilis
TCTCTCTACACCTCTCACTCTCTCTGTCTCTCTTCCTATGTTTGTTTCATTTTCCCTCTCAATCCTAAAGTCTCAGAGGTTTTTATGTGGCCTATGAGATAACACTGGACAAATGTGTCATAGTGGAATTCAGCCAGGATTCTTGGACCTGTTGGAATGTCCCAAGACTTGCACTGCAGTGGCTCTCATGTTCCACGGTTGAAAGACTTGGAATGATTTCAAACGGCAGTGGCTCCGTAGCAATGCACATACAGGGGCAAGGCTTCCGAGCTCTCCATCTGGGCATGGAGATTGCCATGCAGTGGCTTCAGCCAGATTGTGTTCACACCTTGTCCCCCCAGGGAGAATGAAAGAGATGCTCAAGCCCACCTGGATCCTGGATTCTGGAATGTCTGGCTCTCGGGACAGTCGTTCTCTGGTGGTGATGCCAGGGTATGGGTTCTGCTGGAATAACACTTGCAGAGCCCCCTTCTGCATCGGCTTCAAAACGAGCTGCCTCCGGCGGGATCCTGGTCGGAGTGGGCCTGTTGCAGGGAAAATGGCAACCGTATCAGAGGGGCTTTCACAGCAATGCAAATCAATAGTGCGGTCTCAGACCTTCACTTTCTGCCCTTTGGACACCATCCTAGTCTGGAGATTGCTGTCCCTTTGCTACACTCAATAGGACACAGGCAGTCTGCCATCCGCCTAGGGGAATGTGTGATAGACAAGGGTCTCGGGAAATACCGAGCTCTACCAAGCCATGGTTTGGCTCAGCAATAACTTCAGGAGGCCCGCAGTGTGGGTAGGGGTGGGGGAAGCACCTTAGGGGAACCAAAGAGGATCACGCTGCTACTTAGGACTGTCAAGGAAAATTCCGACAACCTGTCCTGAGGGCTGGTGCATTGGAGGTGAATGAAAGTTTCATTTTTTCAATGACACTGAAGAGAGGTGCTGAATCTGTACTCATTCTTATGCCACCTGACATCTAGCTTGCCTACATTCACGGGAGGGATTGTTGGTGGGACTGCTGGCCACCGACTTCAGTTTATCATTCCAACCACAGCCATAGGCAAACCCCTCTCAATCCCCTTTCCTCCATCCTGTGTGGATCACAGCCTTCCAGCCTGTGTCCCAGTAGTCGGGATGGTCCCTTCTAGTTTCCCGAGTCCTGGAAAGGAATCAGGGCCTTTGGGGAATCCCAGCAGGGAGCAGGGCATCTGATGGAAACTTACTCTTTGAGGTGCTGGTGGGAGCCATGCTGGTGGAGTCCGCTGGGTTTCAGAGCACTGGTCATTGGACTAGGCAGGACCTAGCAACATGGGACTTATCAAACCTAGGATGGCCCAGCCCTGGATGGCCCACCTCCAATCATTTCAACAGCTTCCTGTGGTAGTCCAGCCTCCAATGGTTCTGACCATTGGCACAAGAATCTTCAGGGGAAGATTGGGACCACTTGAGCCAAAGCTGGCCTGGGCAGGGAGACACGCCCACCCCTCTCCTCTGGATGGAACTTGCCTTTCCCACTCCCAAAAGCTTCTCTGCAGGATTACAGCCCTGACATCCAAACCTGGTGTTGAGCCTCTGGAGACCGTGTTAAGGACCAGAACGGGTGAAGCGCTGACCAAACTTGCTTCAGATTCTTCCATGTGCATGTGGAACTTGAAACCCTTTGGCCACCTGAGACAAACTTCCTAATCAAGTTCCCTTGTATTGCAACACATGGTTTTCTACCGTTCTTTCCATTGTTTACGTTTATTTTATTTATTTAATATTTAACTATTTAACTATTTATTTATTTATTGGGAACTTAGTCATTTTTTTCATTTGAGAGATTTCATTTTTCCCTTATTTATGTATTTGTTTATTTATTTATTTGCGTTGCTTTTTTAATTTATTGTTCTTAACTTTTATTTTGTAAATGCCCCTGGTATATTAATGTTCCCCCACTCAATGGGACCAGTCAGCCACTTCATTTGGTGTCTAGGTGCCCTCCACATCTCGGGCATCCATTTCCAAAGGCACCTGGGCAGCTCCCAGGCAGCCTGTGAAGCAGCTCTTCACTGTGGAGCCAGGCAGGAAACTGACATCCTACAGCTTAGAGAGGAGGCACTTGAGAGGGAAATTTCACGTTGGCCATTACCATGTATGTGGGGAAGTTTTGTAGACACTCTTAGCTACGTGTGGCCCCAAGGGAACAACAACGTTGGAGGAAAAGCGTGGGATGCTTGGGCATGCAGGGCTTGGGGCAAGTGGAGATGTTATTGTGTCCCGGTGGAGGGGAATCGATGCTATCTGCATTCTGTATGGATTCAGGCCTCCCTAGGTTTCCCAGAAACAATAGTGTGTGTTCCACTTGAGTCCATCATTTTAGGTTCTACTGCCTCCAGCTGGTGTTCCCTGCTCTTGAATGCACTTGAGTGCAGGGCGTGTCAAGAGAGACTTAAGCTGTCAAAGGAGAGCACTACTAATGATCTGGGACAAGAAGGCAGATCCAGAAAAGTGGGAATCAGATAAAGAAAATCATATCAATTCACAACGAATGGAAATCAGAAGGGCCAATTTTCATCTCCTTCCAGGTTGGGGTTTTTCGTTTCTGTTGGGGCTGCTGGTGGTGGTGGTGATGCCCTCTGTGTGTGTGTGTGTGTGTGTGTGTGTGTGTGTGTGTGTGTGTACAAAATAAGCAAACCCCATTGCAATGTATGTTCTGCTTGAGTCCATCAGTTTGGTCCCACTGGCTATAGCTGGTTATCCCTGCTCTTGACTGCACTTCAGTGCAGGGCGTGTAGAGAGTCTTCTAAAGTTTTGGACCACATTCCCTTCTCCAGTGGTTTGGTGCCCATTGTCGGAGTTGTGTAAGCATGATTTTGAGACACTGTGGACCTCTGTGTGTGTGCACTTGTGAGAGAAAGCGAGACAGAGGGAGGGATAAAGAGAGACTGGGATATGAAGAAAGAAAGAGACAAGGAAGTACGGAAGGGGCCAAAAGCCTGGTAGGAAGGGTGATTCCCCATTGTCTGCATATTATGTTGAGCCTCAGGTGTGAATTTGCCCTCAGCTTCGAACAGTGGGTTGAGTACAATGTATTGGGAATGTCTGTTACTTGGTCTCAACCAAACTCCCTTGGAGGAATGTTCAAACTTAAGGCACTGTTAATCCGGCCATATGGCAGAGGTTGAAGCCTTCAGGGAAGTGTTTTTGTTGCTGTATGGTTTTCTGTGCCAGAAGCTGTGAACTGGATGTGAGCATCCTAATGGCTTCAGGGGCTTTGTTTATTTGGTGATCATTGGGAAGGCAATGGAGCCCCACCTACAAGGCAAAGAGGACACTCTTCTTCTGGTTTTTCAAGTGATGCATGCTGCTTTTGGCATCAGTCTTCTTCTGGATCATTAGCGGTGCTTTGTGCTCCTTGCCCTTGCTTTCCCACTAGGACTGAACCTCAGGAAAGTGGTGTGAATGAATGGGTAGTGTGGAAAACGAGACCTCCCTGTTTCTAGGTGTGTGGTTATGTGGAATCCTGCAGCATCACCAGTAGGATGTGAAACTCATCCTCACTGACAGGTGCTTCAATGGTTTCTGGAGGTTCCTCTTGTTGTACATGTGCCCTCAGAAACATCGGTGTGTCTTCCTCCATCTCTGAGGCTGAGAAATGTTTCTCTAAAACTGGTGGCTTCTGAAGATGGTTGGTGCTGTGGGTCGAGCATGGTACAGAGCCCTGCAGTAGGATGTGCCTGCTACTGCCAGCCAGGGATCTCAGCATGTGCAAGCTGCAGAACTGCACTATCCTGAGCCTGTCCCTTGCCCAGGTTAAGCCACGAGCCCTGGGCCCACCACTTTGGGGCATGGTCATTACCAGAGGGCCCTTATTTCTGCAAGCGTTGGCAAGATTGTCAGCTGGAGGCAGGGGATAACCTTGGAAGAGTGGAGGTGCCATGCCAGGCTGCTGCTATAGCTGCTGGCATGCCCCTGGGATAAGGGGGCAAAGAGGAAGGTGACGAGCTGAGCAGCACCCTCCCAGAGTTGGTCTGGTCAAGGACCCACTCCATAGGCCTTCAAGAAGAGAAAAGTTTTTCTTCCCTTCCTGGCTTGGGTTGGTAGGACCATCATGGCCCCCAGGGCCTGGGTCCCATGGCCCACACAGGAAACCAGAGGGACAAATCCCATGGACGGAATAGGAAGGATGTTACCACCCGGGACCAGCCTCAGCAGAGATGTGGTTCCCGAACCACGGGATGTTTGGTGGGCGAAATAATGACATGGACACAGAAATCTGATGCAAGCTGACACACCCAAGGTCAGTGAGGAGAGACCTATGAAGCAGGCTCAGGCTCAAGCTCTGGCTTTTTAGCATTGGCTTTCTAGCTCTAGCTCTCTAGCTCTGGCTTTGGCCCTCTTGCTTTGCTTCTGACTCTTCTGTCTCTCTTGCTCTCTGTTTGCTTCTCTTTCCACTGCTTTCTTTGCTTCTGTTTTTGTCTCTCTTTGCTTCTTGCTTCTCTCCTTGCTTTCCTTCTGTCTCTCTGCAGGCTCTCTTGCTCACAGGCTCTCTCTGCCTTTTTCCCTACCTTTTCCTTTGCCTCTGGCTCTGCCTTTGTCTTTCTTGACTGACAAGGGCCCCAGTCTTTTATTATTCAAAAGTGAGGAAGTTGGGTGGTGCAGTTAAATCTTTAACTGCTTTTGCACCTGCCCTAGAGACAGGATTAGTATTGTTACTGCAGGGTACAGAGTGGTTGCTTAAACTCACAGAAGTTGAGACCATTGAGGCAGAGGGATCAAGGAGTACAGATAAGAGTTACAGAGATATGATTACCAGGAGGAGTATTAAGTGGAACTATATGTCTTGGATAAGCACACAAAGGACATATTGCTCCGGCCCACAGGGTATGTGGCTTTCTGGATTCTGGGGGAAGGGGATCCTGGAGGGGCTTTCATTCACATTCACAGGTACATCCACCAAAGTTTCTGATGGCTTGGGAGGGGCGGATCATGCACCTTCCTGACCGAAGGGTCCCTGCAGCAAATGCCTGCATGCTTCCCAGAGGTCTGGAGGGAGCCAGATGCTGAGAGCTTCCGCGGACCCCGGGAAGGGGATCTGGATTCCCAGGGACAGTCAGGTGAGGATGGGGTTCTGGAAACTCTGTTGGGTCATTTGTCTGGCCACTTCTATTTTGCCCTGGGTGCCTCTTCTGTTCTGGAACAGAACTTCTGTTCCAGCTCTTCTGTTCTGGAACCAGACCTGGGATAGAGAAGTGGGTTTGGGGACATGAACAAAAGGCAATGATGCCAGCTCTGCTTGCCCCTTCCCCCACCTGGGATCTCTCAGGGAGAAGGTCGGGACTGTTGCTCTGATTCTTTGGGGAGCTCTGTCCATACTTTCACCTGGCTCTTGCAAATGAGGTGCATGCCCAGGGCCACTGTGGACACCAGGCCAAGAGGTTCCCCCCGCTTGATTGGCTGGAATGGCAGGTCCTAGGCTTTGCTCTGCTAAGGTCCACTCTGTGTGTTGTTTAGTCCCTGTCTTGCCCTCTCTTTGCTTGCTTTTCTGACCAGCCACTCTGGGAGTCCTGAGACAAAGACTTAGCCAACCACTTGCCCCTCTTTCCTCAGGCTACTCCAAGTCCTCAGGGATGCCTCAGGGCATTCCTCAACACCTGACCCCCACTGTCTATTTGGGTGTGATCCCAGGGGCAAAAGAGTTCCTCTGACTCTGAGGCCTTCAACCCTAGCCTCCAGGCTAGCCATCCACATGCTAAGACTAAAGGTGCATGTCATCTGGGCCCAGGGGAAGGCTTGGGTGACCAGGAGTCCAAATCAACAACATCTGTGTTTGGATTGTATTATTTTTCTGTCTCTTCCAGTGGCTGGAAGAGAAGGAAATTTTTCAGGTATGAGCACCTTGAGCTTCCCCTTTGTTTGGGTACAAGACTTGTGTGATTGTAGGGCCATGAATGCCAGTTTGAAGCAGTGTCATGGTCTCTTGCCCCAAAGGAGAGCCTTCCAGACAGTCTGACTCCATATGCTATAAAGGCCTTTCACAGCTCCTGTAGCAGAAATCCCTCTGTATGCAGCTCACAGAAAACAAGCCTTCTCAGTCAGGCCACAGGGTACCTCTCACCTCCTTGGCCAATAATCTCAGAGCTAAAAGTCCTAGATAATTAGCTTATCCAGAGGCCGGTGTGGTCTGGGGAAGGACCCATTCATAGCTCTGGAGTCCTGAAGCCTAGAACACTGAAAAGCATGTTGCCACTCATAGTTTAGCAGCCCCACTCACACTCAGGAAATCCCGGGGGCCACAGGAACAGTGCTGCTCAGCTGGGCAAGCACTGACTGTGTCATCTCAAGATTGTTGGAAACTTTTCTGTTTTCCCTCTTTGTCTGCTCACTACTTTTACACACATGTGCACTGGCACCCACCCTACCCCCCCTCCCATATCCTATTTCATTGGTATATTCTTCCTTTGGGCCATCTTTCACTTGCAAGGTCAACATTTTTCTCCCATTGCGTGTGTTCTGATCCCATGGATAACCCGAAGGAGCCCAGGTTTCTCCAGCAATGTCTCAGGAGCCACTATCCTTTCCATGGTCAACAACTCATGGGCCCACTCTGAAAATGTACCTGAATGTGGCATTCCAGGACGCCTGTGAGTCTGGCCACATGTCCTCTGGAAGCAATGCTACAAAATCCGTCTTGTCAAAGGCTTGAAGTAGGAGACTGTTTTGCAAAAGACACATGGATGTCTGTTTTCTCCCACCTTCCTCAGGGAAACTTTTTAAAAAGAGAAAAGATTTAGAAAGGATTGCTTTGGAGCCAATGGCACATCCAGTGTGAAAGGACAAGCTGGGGTCTTTATGCTCACATAGGTGTGTGTGTGGCACAGCACCTCCTCTGACTGAGAGACTTCAGTCCTTTGCCTCCAGATGTCACAGTCCCCTGGTACCTCTACAGGCAAGTCTCTTACCGGTCAAGTGTGAGTCATGGGCAACCAGGAGTTCTAAGGCAACAACATCTGTTTTGAATCTGACTTTCTCTCCTCTTGTGGCTCATTGAAAAGTTTACCTCTCAGTAGCACCTTGGGATTCTTCCTCTGTGTATGAGTTTTCAGTGTATTGGCTTGATACCTTGCTGGAATTTATAGTTTTTAGTTACTTATACCATATGCTATGAATTGTTTCTTTTTTTATAACGTTTAGCTGAGTCCTCTTACTACTATTGTGAATAAAATATTTTATTAAAAATATTTTTTCCTGAAGATTGCTACCTTCTTTCAATCTTAAATATCAGTTAATGAAACATTTTTTCTTCTTTCCCTAATCCTTTATGCCTTACACTCCTGAGAAATCCATGAAGAGGCACTTCTCCATAGAAGATATCCATTTTTATTATTGAATATGCATGTTTTACTTTCTCTTTTTTCTTTATGTAAACCTTCCCTTTTAAATTATTTATTTCTTTGTTTATTTATTTATTATGTTATGTTAGTCACCATACAGTTCATCATTAGTCTCTGATGCAGTGGTCAATTATTCATTATTTGCATATATCACCCAGTGCTCATTACTTCATATGCATTCCTAAATACCCATTAGTGGACTACCCCTTTCCCCACCCACCTCCCCTCTGAAGCTCATTTTTTTCTTGGAATCTGTAGTCTCTCATGTTTCCTTACTCTTCCAATTCCACCCCTTTATTTTTCCCTTCCTTCTCTTAATGCCCTCCATGCTATTCCTTATGTTCCACATATGAGTGAAACTATATGATAATTGTGTTTCTCTGCTTGACTTCACTCAGCATACTATCCTCCAGAAACACCCATGTCAATGCAAATGGTGGGTATTCATCCTTTCTGATGGCTGAGTCATATTCCATTGTATATATGGACCACATCTTCTTTTATTTTTTTATATTTTATTTATTTATTTATTTGACACAGAGAGAGATCACAAGAAGGCAGAGAGGCAGGCAGAGAGAGAAGAGGAAGCAGGCTCCCCACCAAGCAGAGAGCCTGATGCAGGCCTTGATCTCAGGACTCTGAGATCATGACCTGAGCTGAATGTAGAGGCTTTAACCCAGTGAGCCACCCAGGCACCCTGGACTACACCTTCTTTATCCATTTGTCTGTTGATGGGCATCTTGGTTCCTTGTACAGTTTGGCTATCATGGAACTTGCTGCTATGAATGTTGGTGTGCATGTGCCCTTCTTTTCATTATAACTGTATCATTATTGTAAATACCCAATAGTGCAATTGCTGTATGATTGGGTAGCTCTATTTTTAACCATTTGAGGAAGATCCACACTGTTTTCCAAAGAGGATGTACCAGCTTACATTCCCACCAATGTAAGAGGGTTCCCCTTTCTCCACATCCTCACCAATATTTGTTGCACTTCATTAATCTCTGCCATTCTAAATGATATAAGGTGTTATCTCAATGTGGTTTTGATTAGAATTTCCCTGATGGCTAAATATATTGAACATTTTTTAAGTGTCTGTTAGCCATCTGAATTTCTTCTTTAGATACATGTCTCTTTGTGTCTTCTGTCCATTTTTAACTGGACCATTTGTTTTTTGGGTGTTGAGTTTGAGAAGTTCTTTATAGATATTGGCTATCCACCCTTTGTCTGTAGTGTCATTTGCAAATATCTCCTCCTATTCTGAGGGTTGCCTCTTTGTTTTGTTGACTATTCCCTTTGCTATGCAGAAGTTTTTATTTTGATGAAGTATCAGAAGTTCATTTTTTTTTTTGCTTTTGTTTCCCTTGATTTCAGAGATGTGTCATGAAAAAATTGCTTTGCCCAAGGTCAAAGAGGTTGCTGCCTTGGTTCTCCTATAAGAATGTAATGGATTTCTAACTCACATTTAGTTCCTTCATCTATTTTGCATTTATCATTGTGTATGCTGTAAGAGAATGATCAAGTTTCATTCTTCTGTATGTGGTTGTCCAATTTTCCCAGCACAAATTATTGAAGGGACAATCTTTTGTTCAATGTATATTCCTTCTTGCTTTGTTGAAAATTAGTTGACCATAGAGTTGAGAGTCCTTTTCTGGAATCTTTATTAGATTTCATTGATCTATGTGTCTTTTTTTGTGCCAATACCAAGCTATCTTGGTGATCACAGGTTTGTAATGAAACATGTCAGGCAACTTGATGTTCCCAGTTTCCTTTTTCTTTTTCAACATTGTCTTGGCAATTGGGTGTCTTTTCTTGTACCATACACATTTTAAGATTGTTTCTTCCAACTATTTGAAAAATGTCAATGTTATTTTTATTAATATTTTATTTTTTCATTGTTCCAAGATTCATTATTTATGTCCCACACCCAGTGCTCCATGCAATACATGCCCTCAATACCCACAACCAGGATCACCCACCCCCACTCCCTTCTGTGGCTGATGTTGAAGGGTTTGCTGCCTATGTTTTAATCTAGGATTTTGAAATACTCATTTCTCATATTGTGGTCCTTTATCCATTTCGAGTTTATCTTTGTATATAGTGTAAGAGAATGGTCAAGTTTCAGTCTTCTATACATAGCTTCCCAATTTCCCCACACCATTTATTGAAGAGACTGTCTTTTTGCACTGGATATTTTTCATGCTTTGTCAAGTTTTATTTGACCATAGAGTTGAGGGTCTATATCTGGACTCTACTTTGTTCCATTAGTTTGTGTGTCTGTTTTTGTACCATGCTTTCTTGGTGATCACAGGCTTGTAATAAAGCTTGGAATCAGGTAACATGATGGCCCAGCTTTGTTTTTCTTTTCAACATTTCCTTAACGATAAGAAGTCTTTTCTGGTTCCATACAAATTTTAGGATAGCTTGTTCCAGCACTTTGAAAAATGCTGGTTGAATTTTGATCAGAATAATATTGAAAGTACAGATTGCTCTGGGCCATATAGACATTTTAACACTGTTTTTTTTTTTTCTTCTGATGTATGAGCATGGAATGCTTTTCCATCTTTTTACATCTCCTTTCACTTTCTTCTTTTTGCGTCTTCCTCACTTTCTTTCAAAAAACACTGTTTTTTCTTCTGATGCATGAGCATGGAATGCTTTTCCATCTTTTTGCATCTTCTTCACTTTATTTCACTTTCTTTCAAGTGCTTTTTGGTTCCTTGAGTAAGATCCTTTACCCCTTTGTTTACGTTTATTCCCCAAGGTATCTTATGATTTTTTTGTGGTATATTAAATGGAATTGATTCTCTAATTCCCCTTTCTATATTTTCATTGTTAGTGTATAAGAAAGCAACTGATTGTGGTTCCTTGACTTTGTATCCTGCCACACTACTGATTTGCTGTGTGAGTTTGAGTCTTCTGGGTTTTCCATATGAAGTTTCATGCCATCTGCAAAGAGAGAGTTGATGTCTTCTTTGCCAATTTGAATATATTTTATTTCTTGCCTGATTGCTGTTGCTAGGACTTCTAGCACTACATTGAACAACAGTGGTGAAAGTAGGGATCCTTGTCATGTCCCTTTTCTCAATGGAAAGGATGTCAGCTTTTCCCTACCAAGAATGATATTTGCTGTGGATTTTTCATACATAAATTTCATGATGTTGAAGAATATTCCCTCTATCCCTATACTTTGAAGTGTTTTAAACAGGAACAGATGCTGCATTTTGTCAAATGCTTTTTCTGCATAAATTAAGAGGACCATGAGTTTCTTCTCCCTTCTCCAATTGATTTGTTCTATCACATTGATTGATTTGCCAATGTTGAACAACCCTTGCATCCCAGGGTTAAAACCCACCTGGGCATGGTGGATAATCTTTGTAATGCACTGTTGGATACTATTAGCTAGAATCTTGTTTAGAATATTGACATCCATACTCATCAAGGATATTGGTCTGACATTCTCCTTTTTGATGGGGTTCTTGCCTGGTTTGGGGGTCAAGGTAATGCTGGTTTCAGAGAAAGAGTCTGGAAGTTTTCCTTCTGTTTCTATTTTTGACACAGCTTCAGGATTATAGTTGTTATTTCTTCTTTGAATGTTTGGTAGAATTTGTCGCGGCCGGTGCAACAATGTAAGCTGAACCTGAGGGCAAGGAGATGGGAACAGTTAATTTAACAGGTAGTATTACATAAGGGGGTTGATTGACAATCATGAATTTGACATTAACATTTGGTGAATACAATTTGTTAATACGTAGGCAGAACAAGTGATAGAATAACCATCATTCATTTTTAGAGTAATATTAAGAGTCTGTCGCCGGGGGCCAGCCTTAGCAGAGATGTGGGTCGTGAACCACGGGATGTCTGGCAGGTGAAATAATGACACAGACACGGAGATCTGATGCAAGCTCCGAGGTCAGTCAGAAGAGGCCTATGAAGCAGGCTCAGGCTCACACTCTGGTGCTCTAGCTCTGGCTCTGGCCCTCTTGCTCTGCTTCTCTCTGTGCTTCTGTCTCTCTTGCTCTCTTTGTTTCTCAGTTTCTGTTTCTGTGTTTCTTTGCTTCTGTCTCTCTTTTCAGGCTCTCTGCCTTTTCCTCTGCCTTTTCCTTTACCTCTGGCTCTGCCTTTGTCTCTATTGACTGTCAAGGGCCACAGTCTTTTATTATTCAAAAGTGAGGAAGTTAGGGGATGCAGTCAGGTTAAAGTTAAAAAAGTGATTCATAGCAGGCAGAGTCAAGCCTTTCTAAGAAACCAGCCTTTACCATTAAAAGGGAAGTTTGTGAATAGACTCAGTTTGATAGTTGAGCAGGAAGAACAAAAGGCAAGTAAAGATGGTGTTGATGACCATGACATTAGCATAACTCCAGATTCTTGGTAGGGAGAAGGGACTTTCATTCACATTCCAGGTACCTCCACCAAAGTTTCCGGTGGCTTGGGCCTGGCAGGAGGGGCGGATCATGCACAGTCCCCAACAAGAGTCCTTTATGCTCAGAAGACAGATTAGTGATTTTACTGAGTCAGGTGCTGGTGGGAGTGGTGTCCAGTTTCTGCGGATTGTTGTTGTTGATCAAAATGGCTTGATAGCTCAGGCGATGAGGACTTCTAGCTGGCCTCACATGGGCAGCTTCATCAAAGGCATGACTCGTTCAGGGATAGCCTGGGCATTTTGTGGCGGATTAGCGATGACTTGGCACCATCATTCAAAGAGCCCTCGTTTCCTTCATCCTGAGAAAAGATACAAACAAAAACATGCCCCTGGGGCACCTAGGTGGCTCAGTTGGTTAAGCGACTGCCTTTGGCTCAGGTCATGATCCCAGAGACCCAGAATCGAGCCCCACATCAGGCTCCCTGCTTGGTGGGAAGCCTGCTTCTCCCTTTCACTCCCTCTGCTTGTGTTCCCTCTCTGGCTGTGTTTCTCTCTGTCAAATAAATAAAATCTTAAAAAAAAAGTGCCCCTTGTGGAGAACAGGATCAGGACCTTTCCAAATGCCTGTTAAGGGATCCTTCCATCTAGCATAAGGGAGGGGGGAGAAATCCGGATGCCAGAAGCATTCAGCTGCCGTTCTACTTGTATCATCAACATTTAAAAAATTTAAAACATAGAGAGTGAGATGTAAATGCATGTGAGGAGAATACTTTATGATTCCCTGTAGGATCTTCCCCTCTTTTAATTTTTTAAGCAGGATAGGGCAAATTGCCAGTGCATATCTGAAAGAATTAGCGCTTACAACTTCTCTGAAGTTAGCATAGGAAATAAAATGAAATCAGGCTGTTTGCCAATGATCCAATTTGAGAGTTACCACAATAGGATTTATAAGGTAGCATAACATTTTGATGATTTGTACTAGTACATTAAAACTTTAGGTAGGATACATTACCTCCAGAGTAGTTATAGGAGCCATTTAAATGTAACCTAAAATGTTCTATTTGTTTAACAATACTTCCCAAGCTACTTAGTAAACCAATAAAAGGACTAATAAATTAAGAAGACTTCCTTTATGATTTAAATCTCAGGAAGTATGGTAAAACCTTAGAGTTTTAAAGTACAAGCCTAAATAGGATTAAATGTAAATTAAGGAAACTGGTTTCTCAGGGCAGGCAAAGAGAAAGCAACTGTTTACATTTTCTTATCAAGAGCAGACCAACAATGGGAGAAAATCTTGCCCTTTGAATGAAGAGAAAGCACAGAGTTTCAATCTTATACTTTAAAACCAATCCATTTCAATCTTGGTCCTTACCGACCATATTTAAAATTTTGTTCCAAAGTTTTCTCTCCACAAACCTTTATACAACTTTTCCTTTGCATTCAGATTTTGTCCCATGCCATTTTTTTTTCCCAAATAACCATCTCATTTAGAACAAAATTACCTTCTTTTACCTTCAACAAATATGCATTCCCTTCCTTCCTTCCTTCCTTCCTTCCTTCCTTTATATTTATTTATTTATTTATTTATTTATTTATTTATTTATTTATTTTTACTAATTGTAATATGACTCAATTTTAAGAGGTGGAATAGAGGGTCTAATATCTTCCTGAGAAGGTGTAACAACTATAATATTTTTCTCAGGAGATGCAATAATTTTAACATCCTTTTCAGGAGGCATGGTAGCTTTAAAACCCTTTTCAGGAGGCACTATAGCTTTTTCATCCTTTCTAGGAGGCACAGTAACTTTAAGAGTTTTTGTGCAGCCTCATCAGATGGAATAGTTTTTCCAACTGCATCTATAAGCCTTGCCAAAAATATTGATGAGGCTCCTCATTTTCCTGTTTAATACTAACTAAGCCAGAGGTTTTAGTTTCTGGTGCAGGCAAATGTTGCCAAGCCTGAATGGTGAGAGGTGAGACCTGGGTTAAGGCTGGTCGACCCAACTGCATTTGTTTATGTGCCTCTGCCCATTTATTCAATCAATCCCATAAGCATGTCATAGATAATTGATTTTTGTCCTGATGGTGGTTGTGACCTTAGTTTTGATTTTGTTGTTTTGGAGTTAGTTACTTTTTGGTTTTGTCTGCCTTTAGAGTCTTAAGTGAGTTCCGTAATTTACCTTTTTACTCAGAGGAGTGGAATTTAAGCCTAATTCATCATCATGATATCGAGCAATCCCCTCCTCCAGATCGGCTGCATCTGAAGGAGAAATCCCGTCATCGGAGAATGCTGGGGGTCCAGGGCCTCAGGAATGTGAGTCCAGACCAACATAGTATCAGAAGGCAGGGCAATGGAGTCACGCAGCTTGAGCTGATTTTTAATCTCCTGCCCCACCTTTTGCCATACATCTAAACTCACCATGCCCTTCTTAGGAAACCAAGGGCACAAATCAGAAACTGTACAAAAGAATTGTTGCAAGGCCCCCTTTGAGACCTTGGACCCTTTCTGCTTCAAAAGGGCCTGCAAGGCAGTCAAAAAATAAACTTGTTCCATAGACTGTGATTGCCCCATAATTTTATACTCCTGTCATGCCCCCCCCCCCTCCGACCCAGGGCTCTCCTTCCTGACTTGAATCCGGCATCCTCTCACACTGATGTGCTCAGGTCCCTGTTTGGGCACCACTTATCGTGGCTGGCATGACAATGTAAGCTGAACCTGAGGGCAAGGAGACGGGAAAACAAATACAAAGACAGATGAAGAACAAAAGAGATTGGGACAGGAGGGACAAAGTGGATGATGTCCAAGCAATGCCAATTTTTTTTAAATTTTTATTTTATTTTTTTCAGTGTTCCAAGATTCATTGCCCATTCCCCACACCCAGTGCTCCATGTAATAGGTACCCTTAGTACCCACCACCAGGCTCTGCCATCCCCCCACCCCCTTCCCTCCAAGTCTCTCAGTTTGTTTGTGTCCAAAGTCTCTCTTATTTCGGTTGTCTCCCCAAATTACCCTACTTCCCATTTACTCTCCTTCTCCTACCGTCTTCTATATCACCCCTTATGCACCGCAAGTAAGTGAAACCGTGTGATACTTGACTTTCTCTACTTGGCTTATTTCACTCAGCATAATCTCTTCTAATCCAGTCCATGTTGCTACAAAAGTTGGATATTCATCCTTTCTGCTAGAGGTGTAGTATTCCATTGTATATATGTACCACATCTTCTTTATCCATTCATCTGTTGATGGGCACCTTGGCTCTATCCACAGCAAATGGCCACAATCGCCAAACTGTGGAAAGTAATGCTGATTTTAATTCAGGATTACAAAGCTTTTTATAGTAGACTGTGCTTAGTTGAACAAGGGGCAGTGAAAATAACTGCCAGGAGCCAGCCTGGCAACAGTCAGGGGTTCCAGAAGGTGGTGATGGAGTCGGCGATATGAGGAGACCAGACTTGAAGAGTTGTGTGGGGATTTCCTCAAAACTCTGTCTTCAGGGTTCTTTATTTAAAGCTTTTTAGTTACAGATCATCTCGAGGAAAGGGTGTATGATAAAAGAGATTTGTAAGAGATTACACAGACTTCTTTCAGGTTTCCATTCATAAATTTTGAGACATTGGCATCATTCAGGTGGCATAAATAAACTTAGGACAGAGCAAATTGTGGACGGAGGAAACAGACCTTGGTCCACTGGCAGTCACATCAGTCTAGCTTTAGGCAAACAGTTGGTTCTGTCTTATCTTATCTCAATGGAATATTTTCTCTTCTGGCCATGCAAGGCAGAGAGTGGTCACACAGGCAAAAGGTGAATGGGTGGTCATGGAAACTTTAAGTAATTACATTTAAACTATTAAGTATATTGGTATTGATTGTGGCATGGCGGGAGGGGCAGATCATGTATGGTCCCTGATAAATAACAAGGTTACATATTTTCCTTATTATGATTTCTAGGCACACCCCTGATAATGCCCAAGTCCCATGACGCTGATTCTCTTTGTTCATCTTACACTACAGCACTAACTCTTTAAGGAGGTAAACAACAAGGGAGGTGCCCCAAGCCCCTAGGTAAGATTAAGATCCCATAATAGTAAAACTGCCTACATGGCTACCATTGCCTACCTGACTACCACTGCCTCTAGCCTACCTGCTTGCTGCCTCTAGCCTACATGTGCTATCATTGCACTTTGGGAGCCCGAATAGGCGGGTACCAGCAGTTTCGCTCCTTAACTCTAACCTGCATGTCCACAAATATCTGAGCTAGTGAGTTCAGAAGCTACACCTCAACTGTTGACACCTCTAGGTTCCAGGCTCCCCACAAGAATTTCATGTGGAATCCATCAGGTCCTGAACTCGTGGCTTTTAGAAGGTTTTTGATCACTGCTTTAATCTTGTTACTAGATATTGATCTAATCAAACTGTCAATTTCTTCCTGTTTCAGTCTTGGAAGTTTATAGGTTTCCAGGAATTCATACATATCTTCTAGGTTTCTTAACTTTTTGGCATATAACTGTTCATAAAAATTTCTCAAGATTGTTTCCATTTCCTTGGTGTTAGTCATGATAGCTCCACTTTCACTCATAATTTTATTAATTTTGATCTTCTCTCTTTTCCTTTGGATTAGTTTGGCAAGTAGTTTTTTCAATCTTATTAACTCTTTCAAGGAACCAGCTTGTTGTTTCACTGATGTGTTCTACTATATATCTGGTTTCTAATTCATTGATCTCTGCTCTAATCTAAATCATTCCCCTTCCTGTGTGCAATGTTGATTAATTTGTTGTTGATTTTGTTGTTCTTTAAAGGTATAAAGAGAGTTGGCATATTTGTGATTTTTTAATTTTTTTGAGTGAAACTTGGATGACTATGTATTTCCTCCTTATCACTGCCTTTAACATATCATATATATATATGTATATATATATATATTTTTATATATATGTATATATATATATTTATATATATATATATATTTTTTTTTTGCCAATGTGTCTTCTTTCTCACTAGTTTCCATGAAATGTTTAAGTTCTTTGATTTCCTGGTTGATCCAAACATTCTTGAGCAAGATAGTTTTTAGCTCCAAGTGTTTGAATTCCTTTTGAACTTTTTCTTGTGGTTGAGTTCCAGTTTCAAGACATTGTGATCAGAGAATATGCAGGGAATAATCTCAATCTTCTGATATCAGTTGAGCCCTGACTTTTGACCTAGTATGCAGTCTATTCTGGAGAAAGTTCCATATGCACTGGAGAAGAATGAGGATTCTGCATTCTTAGGATGGAATATTCTGAATATATCTATGAGATCCATCTGATCCAATGTTTCATTCAAGGTTCTTGTTTCTTTGTTGTTTTTCTGTTCAGGTGATCTGTCCATTGCTGAGAGTGGTGTGTTAAGATCTCCTACAATTACTGTATTTGTATCAATATGATTCTTTACCAGGCTGAACACCTTTTATTTTTTTCTGTTGTCTGATTGCTGTTTCTAGGAGTTCTAACACTATGTCGAACATTAGTGGTGAGAGTGGGCATCCTTGTCTTATTCCTGATCTCAGAGGGAAGGCTGTCAGTTTTTCCCCGTTGAGAATGATATCCACTGTGGGTTTTTCATAGATAGATTTTTATGAGGTTGAGAAATGTTCCCTCTATCCCTATACTTTGAAGAGTTTTGATCAGGAACGGATGTTGTATTTTGTCGAATGCCTTTTCTGCATCAATTGAGAGTACCCTGTGGTTCTTCTCTCTTCTCTTATTGATTTGTTCTATCATGTTGATTGTTTTGCGAGTGTTGAACCACCCTTGCATCCCTGAGATAAAACCCACCTGCTCATGGTGGATAATCTTTTTAATGGATTGTTGGATCCTGTTAGTAAGGATCTTGTTGAGAATCTTGGCATTCATATTCATCAGTGATACTGGTCTGAAGTTCTCCTTTTTGATGGGATCTTTGTCTGGTTTGGGGATTAGAGTAATGCTGGCTTCATAGAGTCTGGTAGTTTTCCTTCCATTTCTATTTTTTGAAACAGCTTCAGGAGAATAGGTGTTATTTCTTCTTTGAATGTTTGGTAGGATTCCCCAGGGAATCCCTCTGGTCCTGGACTCTTGTTTTGGGGGAGGTTTTTGATCACTGCTTCAATCTCATTACTAGATATAGGTCTATTCAAATTGTCAATGTCTTCCTGTTTCAGTCTTGGAAGTTTATAGGTTTCTAGGAATGTATCCATCTCTTCTAGGTTGTTAAACTTATTGGCATATAATTGTTGATAGTAATTTCAGATGATTGTTTCTATTTACTTAGTGTTAGTTGTGATCTCTCTCCTTTGGTTCATAATTTTATTAGTTTGAGTCTTCTCCCTTTCCTTTTGGATTAGTTTGGCCAATGGTTTAACAAACTTATTGATTATTTCAAAGAACCAGCTTCTAGTTTCCTTGATGTGTTCTACTATATCTCTAGTTTCTGATTTATTCATCTCTGCTCTATTTCTAAATATTTCCCATCTTTTGTGAGGGGTTGGTTTAATTTTTTGTTGATTTTCCAGTTCCTTAAGGTGTAATGAGAGTTGGTGTATTTGGGATTTTTCAATTTTTTTGAGTGAGGCTTAAATGGCTATGAATTTCCACCTTAGAACTGCCTTTGCTGTATCCCATAGGTTTTGGATTGATGTATCTTCATTCTCATTGGTTTCCATGAAGTGTTTCAGTTCCTCTTTGATTTCCTGGTTGATCCACAGATTCTTGAGCAGGATCATCTTTTGCTTCCAAGTGTTTGATTTTCTTCTGAACTTTTTATGGTGGTTGAGTTCCAGTTTCACAGCATTGTGGTCAGAGAATATGTAGGAAATAATCTCAATCTTCTGGTATCAGTTGAGCCCTGATTTGTGACCTAGTATGTGGTCTATTCTGGAGAACGCCCCATGTGGACTCGAGAAGAATGAGTATTCTGCTGTTTTAGGGTGGAATATTCAGAATATATCTATGAGATCCATCTGGTCCAATGTTTCATTCAAGGCTCTTGTTTATTTTTTGATTTTCTGTTTAGATAATCTGTACATTGCTGAGAGTGGTGTGTTAAGATCTCCTACAATTAATGTATTCATATCAATATGATTCATTATTTTGCTTAAGAGTTGGCTTATATAGTTGGCTGCTCCCATGTTGGAGGCATAAATATTTACTGTTAGAGCTTCTTGGTGTGTAGACCCTTTGAGAATGATGTAGTATCCTTCTGTGTCTGTGACTACAGTCTTTAGATTAAAATCCAATTTGTCTGATATGAAAATTGCTACCCCGGCTTTCTTTTGGGGGTCCATTGGCATGAAAGATGGTCCTCCATCCCCTCACTTTCAATCTGAAAGTGTCTCTAGATTCAAAATGTGTCTCTTGTAAACAGCATATGGATGGGTCCTATAGTTTTATCCAGTCTGCAACCCTGTGACTTTTTATTGGAGCATTTAAGCCATTTATATTGAGAGTGATTATTGATAGATACGTTTGTTTTGACATCATGTTGCCTGTGAGGTTCATGTCTCTATAAATTACCTCTGTAAATTTCTGTTCTATGTCACTCTTGTGTTAATTTCTCTTTTTATAGAGCCCCTCTTAGTATTTCTTGTCGTGCTGGCTTGGTGGTTGTATAATCTTTCAACTTTGGCAGTCCTGGAAGCTCTTTATTTCTCCTTCCATTCTGAAAGTCAACCTTCCTCAATACAGTATCTTTGGTTGCATATTTTTGTCATGTAATTTCCTGAATATGTCTTGCCAGCCCCTTCTGTCTTGCCAGGTTTCTGTGGAAAGGTCTGATGTTATTCTGATGGTCCTCCCTCTATAGGTCAGGGATTGCTTTCCCCTAGCTGCCCTGAAGACATATTCTTTGCTTTTATGATTCAAGAATTTCACAGTTATGTGCCTGGAGGTTTTTCTGACCTCATTGATCTTGGGGGATGTCCTCTCTGCTTCTAGGCCACGAACATTTGTTTCATTCCCCAGATTCGGGAAATTTTCATCCAGGATTTGTTCTACAAGATCTTCTAGGCTTCTCTCTCTCTCAACTCCTTTGAGGATTCCAGTAATTCTGATATTGGAGTGTTTCATGGTATCATTTATTTCCCTTATTCTGTTTTCATGGGATTTTAACTCTGCTCCAAGACTTCCCTTGCCTCTCCTTCTTAATCCATCTGTCTTCTAAATCACTGGTAAGATCTTCAGCTTCACTTACTCTAGCTGTTAGCATATTTAAATTAGATTGCATCTCATTAGTAGCCTTTCTAACCTTAGCTTTCACTTATGTTATTAGGGCTTTAATTTTGAGATTAATGTCCTTTTCCAGATTAGACTTTGCTTGGCCATTGCTGCCCTGAATTCCATTTCTCTCATATGTTTATGTTCATTTCAAGTAATTCTGTGACCAGGGTTGCATTCTCAGGGTTCTTCTTCTGTGGGTTGTTCCTCCTCCGAGTCATTGTTGCAAGGAGTTGTTGAGGGGGTGTATAGCTATATATATCAGCTACTATCCAGGTTAATTGGTCCCTGGAAGGTTTTGGAGCAATCAGAATTCACCACCAATAAGGAAGAAGAAAGAAAAAAGAGAAAGGGAGAAAGGAAGCAGGAAAAGAAACCCCTGCCAGAGTGGGGCCCAGTGGTAGGATTTATATGGTACAAAACTAGTACAGGGTAAAGAAAAAGGCCATCAAGAGTAAATGAAGAGATCAAAAAGCAAAGCCCAACCTGAATGACCCCCAAACCAGTATTTATATGATACAGAGGCAAAAATAATTACATAGAAACAGTGAGAGACCAGGGTGAGAAGGTGAGGGCAGACACTCCTTCTGGGCAAGGAAATTATTTCAGATCCTCCCAGGTTTGTCTTGTTTTAATTGTTGGAGGAGCCCACTTTCTAAAGATATAGGGAGATTAGAACTGATTGTATATAGGGGTAGTATTGAATAGGGATGTAGGATTAGCTTCAAGCTTATAACTATATGTATATGTAAAAGTAAAAAAATAAAGGAAAGAAGAGAGAAGAAAGGGAAAAGCAGATAAAACAAAGAAGCAAACAAGAGGCAACAACAACAACAACAAAAAATACTGGAATCTGTTTGAAAAAATTTGAAAAAAATTTAAAAAAGCAAATAAGGTGAAAAACTGTTTCAATAAAGTGTACAGCTTTTGGGCTGTAACCAGGAGTTTAATAAATTGCCTTTCCCTCTGATGTTCAGGTTTTACAGTTTGGGTGTTGTCCTCCTGTGCTTCTGGCTTGCCTTCTGTGGGTGGGGTCTGATGAGCTGTTTTCAGTCCCTTCTACCTGGGCTGCATCTCTTCGCCTAGGGACTAGAGTCTATTGTAACCAGGTTGTCAGTGGTCAGTTCTCTGGTGGTGGGGTTGTTCTTTTACGGCCTTTTTCAGCTATTGAGGAAGTCAGGTCAGAGCATGATGTCTGTGCCCAGATCTCCTTCCCAGAAAAAGTCCCTAATTAGCAACCCTCTGCATGATGGGGGGTCCACACAGCCTCCCCCTTGGCTGCCTATCACAGCGGGGCAGGCACAGACACTGGTGTGATTTCTGTCCAAAGCTCCACCTTGTTGTTTCAATCCAGCACCACAAAACCGCAAATGATTTTGGGTTGTGCAACCTTGTCTCTGCCCAGGAGGTCTGTGTGACCCCCAGACAGGAGGGACTGAGTTCCTGTGGCTCCACACGTCCCGTGCAAGTCTGCAAAATCGCCTTCCCTGGGGGGTCCGTGTCTGGCCCACAGGGTGGAGAAAAGCAGGAAGAAAAAGCAGAGGAGGAAAGGAAAAAAAAAAAAAAAACAGCAGAAAAGTAGACTCCTCGCATTGTTCTGCTGCATTCCCTTGTGCAGCACCCGGCACTCTTTCTCTCTGCTGATCCCTGCTTCCCAGGCTGCAACAGTGGAAAAAATAGACTCCAAGCCACAGGCTCTGCCACGTTCCTGGCTCTGCCACATTCCCTTGCTCAGCACCGGGCGCTCTTTCTCTCCACAGATCTATATCCCCAATTCCCCAGCTGCCCCTCAGGCACTCCATTTCTGTTTGCTTTGAATAAGACCATAATCTTCTGTTGTTCCCTGAACACAGAACACTTTCATGCTGGGGTATTGCCTTCCAATGGGTCACCTCTATGGGCTTCCTCTCCCTCGCCCCTTGTCTCTGGGGGTAATCCTCTGATTGCTCTACCTCTTCTCTCTACCTCTTTGCCAATGGTCCTTGTCCCCCGTGGTGATCCAGAAGTGTGAAATATCACATTTCAGGCTGATTTCAGGGTGCTCATGGTGTTCCTGTAGTGTTTTTTTGCAGGGATTGAGCTCATTTCAGGGGACTCCCTGAAATACGATCACCTGGCCTTCCGCCATCTTCCCGCACCCATTTTATTTTCTTTTTAACTTCTTTTTATTTTTATTTTTAAGTATTCATTTTAAATTTTAAATTCATTCTCATTATTTTTGTTCTCTTATTTTTAATCCACCTATTATAACAACATGATGTTTAATACAACATTTCTTAATACCGTTTTACCTTGAAATTTTTTCATACACATGCCAATGTCTGTTTGTTTCTTTTTTTTTCTATTTTTTTCTTTTAAACATACATATAGATATAAGCTTCAAGGTAATCCTTAATTCCTATTCAGTACTATCCCTATATATAAAACATTTAATTTCCCTATATCACAAGAAAGTGGAAAACTCTAACAATAATAAGAAGATACACCCAGGAAGAACTGAAATACTTTCCTTGTCCCCATGAGGGTTTGTACTCACATTTCCATCCTGTTCTATTGTTACTGGTTCTGTGTATTTGTTTTGCCTTTTTAATATATAAAAACTGTCTTTGGACGTCATTGGGTTGGGTTTTGCTTTTCAATATCCCCCCTTTCTTTTAGTTTCAATGTTCTTCTTGTTTATTCTTTTTTAAATTTTTTTTGCTGTATAAATTCTACCATCAAGACTTGTTTTGGCCAGATTTTTTCTTCCTTCTTTTATACTTTTCTGTCTCTTTTTTTCTTTATTCTTCCTTTTTGGTGATGACATCTGATTGCTCCAAAAACTTCCAATGAGCAACTCACCTGGATTGTGGTTGATGTATTCAGCTATACAACCCTTCAACCACCCCTCACCAAAATGACTCGGAGGAGGAAGAGCCAATAGAAGAAAAACTCAGGATTTGTAACCCCTGTCACAGAACTACTGGATATATACACAAACAATATTATAGAAATGGAATACAGGGTAGCAATTATCCAAGCAATAGCTAATTTGGAAAAAAAAAAATTAGTGACAAGATAGAAGTTCTAAGGGCAGAATTGAAAGCTGAATTGACAGAGATTAAAAATGCTATCAGTGAGAGCCAATCTAATCTAAGTACTCTAACACCTAGAGCACACACACCTAATGATTTAGAAGACAGATGGATTGAAAAGAGGAGCAAGAGAAGTCTTGGAACAACCAGCTAAAATACTATGAAAAATATAATTAAGGAAATAAATGATGCCATAAAACTCTCCGATATCAGAATTGTTGGAATCCCTGAGGGAGGAGAGAGAGAGAGAGAGAGAGAGAGAGAGAGAGAGAGAGAAGGCCAGAATACAGTTGAACAAATCCTGGGTGAAAATGTCCCTAATCTGGGTTATGAAACAAGTGTTCATATCCGGGAGGCAGAGAGGACAGCCCTCAAGATCAATGAGGCTAGAAAAACCTCCAGATATATACTTGTGAAATTCATGAATCATAAAACCAAAGAATATGCCTTAAGGGCAGCTAGGTGGAAGAGATCTCTTATGTACAGAGGGAAGACTCAGAATAATTTCAGACTTGCCCACAGAAACCAGGCAAGCCAGAAAAGGCTGGCAAGACATATTCAGAAAATTAATTGAAAAAAAATATGTAACCAAGGATAATGTATAAAGCAAGGTTGACTTTCAAAATGGAAGGAGAGATAAAGAGCTTCCAGGACCAGCAATGTCTAAAAGATTATGTGAACACCAGGCCAGCACTACAAGAAATATTAAGTGGTATTCTATAAAGGGAACAAACCCAAGACTGACACAGAACGGAAATTTACAGAAAAAAATCTATAGAAACAAGAACTTCACAGGCAACATGATGTCAATAAAAATGTACTTATCAATAAACACTCTCAACATGAAAGGCTTAAATGCTCCAATAAAATGGCATGAGGTTGTAGACTGGATAAATGACGAGATATATCCATATGGTGTTTACAAGAGACATTTTGAATCTAAAGACACTTACAAACTGAAATTGAGGGGATGGAGACCATGTTTAATGCCATTGGACCTCAAAAGAAAGCTAGAGTAGCTATTCTCATATCAGATAAAGTGGATTTCAATCTAGGGGCTGTAGGCAGAGATACATAAGGACACTACATCATTCTTAAAGGGTCTATACAGCAAGAAGATTTAAAAATTGTAAATATTTATGTCCCGAACATGGGAGCAGCCAACTACATAAGCCAACTGTTAAGAAAATATTCATATCAATACAAAAACATTAATTGTGGGAGATCATTTTTTTAAAGATTTTATTTATTTGAAAGAGAGAAACACAGCTAGAGAGGGAACACAAGCAGGGAGAGTGAGAGAGGGAAAATCAGGGTTCCCGCTGAGCAGGGAGCCCAATGTGGGGTTTGATCCCGAGTCTCTGGGTCATGACCAGAGCCAAAGGCAGTTGTCCAACCAATTGAGCCACCCAGGAGCCCCTTAAATGTAGGAGATTGTAACACACCACTCTCAGCAATGGATAGATCATCTAAACAGAAAATCAACAAAGAAACAAGAGCTTTGAATAACACATCTGACAAGGTGGATCTCATGGATATATTCAGAACATTCCACCAGAAAACAGCAGAATATTCAGTCTTGTCATGTGCACATAAAACTTTCTCCAGAATAGATCACATACTAGGTCACAAAACAGGGCTCAACCCATACCAAATATTGAGATTATTTCCTGTATATTCTCTGACCACAATGCCTTGAAACTTGAACTCAACCACAAGAAAAAGTTCAAATGGAATTCAAACACTTGGCAGCTGCTGAAGGATGTTTAGATCAACCAGGAAATCAAAAAAGAACTTAAATATTTCATGGAAACCAATGAGAATGAAGATACATAAACTTATGGGATATGACAGAAGCAGTCCTAAGGGGAAAATACCTAGACAGCCATGCCTTACTCAAAAAAAAATTTAAAAATCCCAAATATACCATTTCTCATTACACCTTAAAGAACAGCAAAATCAACAACAAATCAACCCAACCCTACACACTAGATGGGAAATAATTAAGATTAGAGTGCAGATCAATGAATTAGAAACTAGAGATACAGTAGAACAAATCAATGAAACTAGAAGCTGGTTCTCTGAAATAATTAATAATATTGATAAACCATTGGCAAAACTAATCCAAAATAAAAGTGGGAGGACAGTAATTAATAAAATTATGAATAAAATGTTAGCAATAATGACTAACACCAATAAAAAAGAAACAATCATCAGAAATTACTATCAACAGTTATGAATCAATAAGGTAAACAACCTAGATGATATGGATGGGTTCCTGGAAATCTATAAACTTCCAAGACAGAAACAGGAAGAAACTGGCAATCCGAATAAACTGATATCTAGTAACGAGATTGAAGCAGTGATCAGAACCCCCTGCCCAACAAAAAGCAGGACCTGACAGATGCCCTAGGAAATTATACCAAACATTCAAAGAATAAATAATACCCTTTTCCCTGAAGCTGTTTCAAGCAATAGAAACAGAAGGAAACCTCCAACTCTTTCTATGAGGCCAGCATTACTTTAACTCCCAAACCCAACAAAGACCACACCAAAAAGAAGAATTTCAGACCAATATTCCTGATGAATATGAATGCCAAGATTCTTAACAAGATCCTACCTAATAGGATACAACAGTAATGTAAAAAGATTACCACCAACAACAGGGGGATTTACCCCTGTGACGTGAGGGTGGTTCAACATTTCCAAATTGATCAACAGTGATATAAAAAATCAATAAGAGGGGGCGCCTGGGTGGCTCAGCTGGTTAAGCAACTGCCTTCGGTTCACGTCATGATCCCAGAGACCCGGGATCGAGCCCCACATTGGGCTCCCTGCTCGGCAGGAGGCCTGCTTCTCCCTCTCTCGGTCCCCCTGCTTGTGTTCTCTCTCTGGTTGTGTTTCTCTCTGTCAAATAAATAAATAAAATCTTTAAAAAAAAATCAATAAGAGAAGAGAGAAGAACCACATGGACCTTTCAATTGATGCAGAAAAAGCATTTGCCAAAAATGCAGCATCCATTCCTGACTAAAACTCCTCAAAGTATAGGGATAGAGGGAACATTCCTCAACCTCATAAACTCTATTACAAAAAATCCACAGCGGATATCATTCTCAATGGGGAAAAACTGACAGCCTTCCCTCTGAGATCAGGAACAAGACAGGGATGCCACTCTTGCCACTATTGTTCAATATAGTGTTAGAATTCCTAGCAACAGCAATCAGACAACAAAAATAAATAAAAGGTATTCAAATGGCAAAAAAGAAGAAAAACTCTTTCTCTTCACAGATGACATGACATTGTATATGGAAAACCCCAAAGACTCTTCCCCTAAACTACTAGAACTCATACAACAATTTGATAATGTGGCAGGATATAAAATCAATGCACAGAAGTCAATAGTGTTATTATACACTAAAAATAAAAATATAGAAAGGGAAATCAGGGAAATAATCCCATTTACTATAGCACCAAAGACCATAAGATACCTAGGAATAAACCTAACCAGGAAGTTAAGGATCTGTATTCAGAAATTACAGAACACTCATGAAAGAAATTGAAGAAGACAGAAAATAATGGAAGAGCATTCCATGCTCATTGATTGGAAGAATAAACATTGTTAAAATGTCTATACTGCCCAGAGCAATCTATACTTTCAATGCCATTCTGATAAAAATTCCACCAACATTTTTCAAACCATTGGAATAAATAATTCTAAATAGATATGGAACCAAAAAGACCCCAAATTGCTAAGGAAATGTTGAGGAAGAAAAACAAAGCTGGGGGCATCACATTACTTGATTTTAAGCTTTATTACAAAGCTGTGATCATCAAGACAGCATGGTACTGGCACAAAAGCAGACAAATACCAATGAAACAGAGTAGATTGTCCAGATATGGACCACAACTCTATGGTGAAATCATCTTTGACAAAGCAAAAAAAGTATCCAGTGGAAAATATACAGTCCTTCAATAAATAGTGCTGGGAAAAATTGCACATCTACCTATAGAAGAATGAAACCATACCATTTCTTACACCACATACAAAGATAAACTCAAAATGGATGAAAGACCTCAATGTGAGACAGAAATCTATCAAAATCCTAAAGGAGAACATAGGCAGTAACCTCTTTGACATCGGCCACAGCAACATGTCTCCAAAGGCAAAGGAAATAAAACTGAAAATGAACTTTTGGGACTTCATCAAAATAAAAAAGGGCTTATCCACAGCAAAGCAAACAGTCAACAAAATAAAGAGGCAACCCACAGAATGGGATAGGATATTTGCAAATGACACTACAGACAAAAGGCTGATATCCAAGGTCTATAAAGAACTCCTTGTGTGCCTGGGTGGTTCAGTGGGTTAAAGCCTCTGCCTTCAGCTCAGGTCATGATCTCCAGGTCCTGAGATCAAGGCCCACATCGGGCTCTCTGCTGGGCAGGGAGGCTTCTTCCTCCTCTCTCTCTGCCTTCCTCTCTGCTTGTCTGTGATCTCTCTCTCTGTCAAATAAATAAATAAAATTAAAAAAAAGAACTCCTCAAAATCAACCAACAACTGAAAAGAAATAGAGATTATCACATCAAAAAATGGACAGGAGACATGAAGAAGCACTTTTCCATAGAAGACATGCAAATGGCTAACAGACACATGAAAAAAAATGTTCATCATCACTAGCTATCAGGGAAATTCAAATCAAAAGCACATTGAGATACCAACTTACACCAGTCAGAATGGCCAAAATTAACAAGTTGGTGCAGCCGCTTTGGAAAACAGTGTGGAGATTCCTTTAAAAATTAGAAATAAAGCTACCCTATGACCCTGCAATTGGGTATTTACCCAAAAGAAACAGATGTAGTGAAAATAAGGGCCTTATGTACCCCAATGCTTATAGCAGCATTGGCCAAAATCGGCAAACTGAAAGAGCTAAGGTGCCTTTCAACTGAGGAATGGATAAAGAAGATATGGTCCATATATACAATGGAATATTATGTCTCCATCATAAAGGATGAACATGGGCACCTGGGTGGCCCAGTGGGTTAAAGCCTCTGCCTTCGGCTCAGGTCATGATCTCAGGGTCCTGGGATCGAGGCCCTCATTAGGCCCTCTGTCAGCAGGGAGCCTGCTTCCTCCTCTCTCTCTCTCTCTGCCTGCTTCTCTGCCTACTTGTGATCTCTTCTGTCAAATAAATAAATATATAAATCTCTTAAAAAAAAAAAAAAAGAAATGATGAATACCCAACTTTTGTAGCAACATGGTCCAGGTTGGAAGAGGTTATGCTGAGTGAAATAGCAGAGTATGGATAGTCAAGTATAATATGGTTTCACTTACTTGTGGAGCATAAGGAATAATATAGAGGACATTAAGTGAAGGAAAGCAAATGGGAAGTGGGGTAAATTTGGGATGGAAATGAAACATAAAAGACTTTGGACTCAGAAAATAACTAAGGGTCTTGGAGAGGAGAGGGTGGAAGGATGGGAGAGCCTGGTTGTGGGTATTGAGGACATGTATTGCATGGAACACGGGGTGTAGGGCATGCACAGTGAATGTTAGAACACTGTGGGGGGGGGGGAGCCTCCCAAAAACAAGAGCCCGGGATCTGATGGATTCCCTGGGGAATTTTCCTGAACATTCAAAGAAGAAATAATACCTATTCTCCTGAAGCTGGTTCAAAAAATAGAAATAGAAAGAAACTTCCAGTCTCTTTCTATGAAATCAACATTACATTGATCCCCAGACCAGACAAAAACTCCATCAAAAATGAGAATTTCAGAGCAACATCCCTGATGAATATGAATGCCAAGATTCTCAAGACTCCAGCTAATAGGATCCAATAGTACATTAAAAAGATTATCCAGCATGACAAGGTAGGGTTTATCCCTGGGATGCAAGAGTGGTTAAATATTTGCAAATCAATCTATGTGACAGAACAAATAAATAAGAGAAAAGAGAAGAACTACATGGTGTTCTCAATTGATGTAGAAAAAGCATTTGACAAAATACAGCATCTGTTCCTGATTAAAACTTTTCAGAATATAGGGGTAGAGGAACCCTTTCCTCAATTTCATAAAATCTATGTCTATAAAACCCACAGCAGATCTTATTCACAATGGGGAAAAGATGACAGCCTTCCCACTGAGATTAGAAACAAGACAAGGATACCCAGTCTCTCCACTTTTGTTCAACATTATTTTAGAAGTTCTAGAAACAGTAATTAGACAACCAAAAGAAATAAAATGTATTCAAATTGGCAACAAAGAAGCCAATCTCTCTTTTTGCATATGATGTGGATACTTTATATGGAAAACACAAAAAAATCCACCCCAAATTTGCTAGAACTTATAGAGCAATTCTTTAATGTGGCAGGATATAAAGTCAATGCACAGAAATCAGTAGTTTTCTTATAAACTAACAGTGAAACTATAGAAAGACTGATTAGAGAATCAATTCAATTCTCTATAACACCAAGAACCATAAGATACCTTGGAATAAACCTAACAAAAGAGGTAAAGAATCTGTACTCAAGCAATTCCAGAACACTCATGAAAGAAATTGAAGAAGACATGAAAGGATGGAAAACATTCCCTGCTCATGAATCAGAAGAATAAGCAGTGTTAAAATTTCTATATTGCCCAGAGAAATCTATATTTTCAATGCCATCCTAAACAAAATTCCACCAGAATTTTTCAAAGTGTTGGAACAAACAATCCTAAAATTTGTATGGAACCAGGAAGAGCTGAAATCGCTAGGGAAAGTTTGAAAAAGAAAAGCAAAGCTGGGAGCACTACTTTGCCTGACATCAAATTTTCTTAAAAAGCTGTAATCACCAACACAGCATGGTACTGGCACAGAAACTGACACATAGACCAATGGAACAGAACAGAGAGCCCAAATATGTTCCCTCAGGTTTATAGTGAAATTATCTTTGAAAAAGGAGTAAAAAAATATCCAGTCAAAAAAATACAGTCTCTTCAATAAATGGTGCTAGGAAAAATGGACAGCTATGTATAGAAGAATGAAACTCGGCCATTCTCTTATACCATACACAAAGATAAACTCAAAATGGATGAAAAACTTCATAGTGAGGCAGGAATCTATCAGAATCCTAGAGAAGAACATAGACAGTAACCTCTTTGACATCATCCCCAGAAACTTCTTTCAACACATGTCTCCAAAGGCAAAGGAAACAAAAGCAAAAATGAACTTTTGGAACTTCCTCAAGATAAAAAGCTTCTTTATAGCAAAGGAAACAGTCAACAAAACAAAGAGGCAACTCATGGAATGGGAGAAGATATTTGCAAATAACACTACTGACAAAGGGCTGATATCCAAGATTATAAAGAATTTCTCAACTTCAATACCCAAAGTAACAAATAATCCAGTCAAGAAATGTGAAGAAGACATGAACAGCCATTTATCCAAAGAAGACATACAATAGTTAGCACACACATAAAAAAAGTTTTCATCATCATTAACCATGAAGGAAATTCAAATCCAAACCACACTGAGACACCACCTTACACAGGTAGAATGGCCAAAATTAACAGGACAGGAAACAACAGGTGTTGGAGAGTATTTGGAGAAAGTGGCACCTTCTTCCACTGTTGGTAGGAATGAATGTTGGTGCAGCCACTTTGGAAAACAGTGTGGATATTCCTTAAAAAAATTAAAAATAGAGCTACTCTATGACCCTGCAATTGCACTACTGGGTATTTACCCCAAAGGTACAGATGTGGTGAAAAGAAGGGACATATTTACCCCAGTGTTCATTGGAGCAATGGTCACAATCTTCAAAATGTGGAAAGAGCCAAAATGTCTTTCATCAGACAAATGGATAAAGAAGATATAGTCCATATATACAATGGACTACAATGCCTCCATCAGAATGGATGAATTCCCAAGTTTTGTATCAACATGGATGGGACTGGAGGAGATTATGCTGAGTGAAATAAATCAAGCACAGAAAGTCAATTATCATATGGCTTCACTTATTTGTGGAAGATAAGGAATAACATGGAAAACATTAGAAGAAGGAAAAGAAAGTGAATTGGTGCAAATTGGAGGGGGAGATGAACCAATAGAGACTATGGACTCTGAGAAACAAACTGAAAGTTTTGGAAGGGAGGAGTGGTGTGCAGATAGGTGAGCCTGGTCATAGGTATTAAGAAGGGCACATATTGCATGGAGCACTGTGTGTGGTACATTAGCAATGAATTTTGGAACACAGAAAAATAAAATAAAATGTAAAAAAGACAAAATAAAAAAGTTAAAATATGTGAACATATAAACCCATGTAGCCATATTTTGTCATTTTTGAGTTCACGTTTTTCCCCAACATTTTCTTTGGAAAAATTACAAAATTATAGACAAAATGAAATGAAATATTTAATATCTATGTGTCCTACACCTGCATTCCCTGAATGCACAATCTTACCATAGACAATTACAAGACCCAAATTTTTACTCTTTTACTTACATTTTTTCCACTTCCATTAAAGTGACTATAAAGTATGTTCCTATTTTTAGGTTGGTAATAATTTAGATATATGAAGAGCATAATATTCTCTTCAGAGTCATTATTTATTTTTTTTTCCTAAGGGAATAGTGGGCATGATATCAATTAGAGAATAAACTGCAATAGACATCCTATATATGAATGCCAAGTTTGTTTTTAATTACTGATTTTTTTTGCTAGATCATTTTGTTTTCTTATGATTGAACATTTTTATTGATAACAAGGATTCCAGGTCTTGAAAAAAATTGCTTGTTAAAATCTAGACTTTTGAAACTAAATAAATAATTAGATGATTGTGAAGATGTTAATATGGTTTGAAACCATATGCATATAGGACTAGTTAAAACTGACTACTAAAAAAAAAACCTGACTACTAAGTCAGTAAGATAAAGTGAAAAATTTAAAATATTATAGCATACATATTTAAATAAATGCTCAACATATTTTAATTTTAGCCCTAAAAATTATGCATGCTCACATGAGTGTGTATCTCAGATCTTCGTAAGTAGAATGCTGATGTATTTGATAATTTTTCTGACTCATTGATATGACTATATGTTCCCTAGAAAATTGGATCAAGATGTAACAAGCAAGAAGGATGTTATAAAGCATGTGGAAAGATTAATTCTTTTTGAAGGGTTAAATTTTAGAAGGTCATTGCCAATTTCTTCAATTTATTAGCTCTCCGTCATTAACTCAAAAGTTTATAGAACTTCTTTAACAATGTAGGTTTAATGAGAAACATCCTCCTGTTTTTAAAGAAATATTAGATCTGGGGCACCTGTAACTAAGTGGCTCAGCCATTAAGTGTCTGCCTTGGCTCAGGTCATGATCCCGGAGTCCCAGGATCAAGCCCTGCATTGGGCTCCCTGCTCGGTGGGAAGCCTGCTTCTTCCTCTCTCACTCCCCCTGCTTGTGTTCCTTCTCTAGCTGTGTTTCTCTCTGTCAAATAAATAAAATATTTTAAAAAGAAATATTAAGAGTAATATGAAATATAATTTTCTTTGATATTGATTTATCGAATACATTATGGATTTTGAATTATTTTTAGATATAATGTTGATTTTTTTTTTTTAATTCAGTGATGTTCTTTTCCTTTATATAGTGGAAATTTGAGTTAACTGTTTGCTAAAGAAACCAGCTTCATTTGGATTTTACCTCATGCATATGGTAAGTCTTATAAATAATGAGACTGCTTGAATCCTGGGACATTTCCAAAAGGAAAATAATGTTAGCCACACATTCCTTTTTCCAATTCTAATTATATGTTTGGCTGTCTAGGACCAAACCTAACCAAAGAAAACAAAACAGTGTGTATTTCAGTGTGTTTTCTTCATACTAATGTGCATATATTTACAACAATCACACAAGGCAGTTGAGAGACAGTATTCTGGAAGAATTTCTTAGATTCTGTAGTGTAAGTGCTATCAGTTTTCTGGGCTACTAAGGAAGGTTTTAAAACTTCTTCCTCAACAACATATTATTAACAATATATAACATTTACTTTTCTAATTAAATGGCAAATATAAAAACTTTAATTATGTTTGATTTCAAAAGGAGAGTACTCTGAGGCAAATACAAGCTCCTTCCCCAAATAAACATATTCTATAGTCTCTATGTGAGGACAATAAGCTTGATTTAAACTTAATAAATTACAAAGTGTACTGAATATGCACTACTTTATAAAAATACATATTGATTATGTAATCTGATATAGAAGTAGCTTATGTGTCCATTAGGATGTTTTTGACTTACTTGTCACAATCCTTATTACAAAAAAGAGATCAAATTAGCAAGTGTGGGTAAAAAGAAAAATAAGTATATAACATAGAATTTAATATATACTGTCTCAAAACATGTTTTTTTTATAACAGAAAGTTCTTTTTAAAATTAATGAATTCACTATAACATTTTCAGAAAACCAATATGTAAAGGTATAGACAAATTGAAATTCAACTGCTTTGTAAATTCTTGAACCTTTGAGAATTTGAAAACTGAGACTGACATGGTAGTTTTTTGTTTCAATATTTTTAATTGATTCATTAAATATCTGCTGATTAAGAAATACTCATTCACTTTCTGGTTTTAATAGTATTTTTCTATCCTAATTTTTATGATTTTAATGTAATTAATATGTTTGTTTGTTTTACTCCCAAGCATGATACAAAAGTGATGCTGCTTGAAGAATGAATGCAAATTTCTCCCAAGTAGTTTCACAGATATGTAAGTATTGCATGGAAAAGGAGTGTTGAGAAATAATTTAATGCTATTTAAGTAAATAAATCATTTTGTGTAATCTGTACTATATATACTGTATATTTTCTCTGAAAAAAGCTAATTAACAATTTCCAGGAGGTAAAAATCAGTGGGGATGGGAGATAACTGAATGTGACTTCTACATTTTACTTTTGAATTATATTCTCTTTTATTATCACACATGTGCCATTAAAAAAAGAAAATAGTTTCAAAGTGACAAAAAGTCCACAAAAGTATTGACTTACAGAAGTTTATTAAAGTCATATACATTGGCTAATTGACTTTAAATTTTAAAACATATTAATGCTTAAAAATATGTGCCATGACCACAATAAAAATAAATGAATAAAGTTATTATTGTAAATAGACTTGCATATTATGATTATTGGACTATTAGCATGCATACAAATGCAATCAAAATAAATGAGTTAGTATGGATGAGAAGATCAGTGTTACATGATTATAATTAACTAATTATAATGAATTAAATATATAATATACAACTATACAAATAATTTTAAACCACATATTTCCTTAAATAGTTAGACACATAGTGAAATTTTAAATTTTATGAAGAAGTGACCTGAATATTATTTATTTGTTCACAGACATTATCAAAATTAGAATTTATTTTTTTAAAGATTTTATTTATTTATTTGACAAAGAGAACTAGAGAGGGAACACAAGTATGGGGGGTGAGAGAGGGAGAAGCAGGCTTCCTGCCCAGCAGGGAGCCCAAAGTGGGGCTCCATTCCTGATTTGGGGATCATCATCTGAGCTGAAGGCAGACACTTAACAACTGAGCCACCCAGGTGCTCCAAAATTAGATTTTATTTTGTTTATTTATTGATTAATAAAAAAAAAATATATATATATATATGGTTTTATGTATTTTTGCAGGGTACTTTAATTGTATTAATTTGTGAAAAACAAATATTAATATTCATATATACATTATTATAATTTGGAAGTTATACAAACATTGCCACAATTATTTCTTACCAGTAGAAACACGGTCAGAACAGGAGACACACAACTCATTCTTTTACTGAATAATTATTTAAACAAATATACTATATATCTGCTAGTTGTTATTAGTTATGAAAATTGTATATCATGTAAAATGCACAGTTTCCACTTTTGAGTTATGCAGAATTTAGCTAGTGCATATAATTGTACACATTTAGATAATATGAAGCAAGATAATGTCATTGTCCAAATAGGTATGGGAAACACACCATTAACATTCACTGAATTGTGACATCCCAAACATCAATGAAAGATCCACAACTGTTTTTTTGAGAATGCAAATTTTTAAATGTCTCCTTCATTTCTCAGAAACCTGCCACTTTATAAAGAGTTGAATATTTCAAGAAGATAGGAGATGTTTTCACAGTTGTTCTAATAAATTAAATCTTATCATAACAACAGAATTTACCAACCACACATCAACTTTTTCCCAAGAATTTCTCATCACTAGTCTCCTTGGCTTTTTAGTCTAACCAATGTTTGTTTGTTTCATTTCTTCCAGAAAGTTCCTTCTGGAGAGAAGTAATGGAAATTTACAATCTTACCACCGTGACGCAATTTACACTCATAGGGCTCTCTGACCTCCCTGAGCTGCGCTACCCTCTCTTTGTGATCTTTGCCATCATCTATCAGGTCACCTTGGTAGGAAATGGGGCCATTCTCTTGGCCATTGGGACTGAGAAAAAGCTACATACACCCATGTATTACTTTTTGGTAAATTTGTCCCTCTTAGACATATTCTGCCCATCAGCTACTGTCCCCAAGATGCTGGCAAACCTCCTTACTGAACAGCAAAGCATTTCCTTCCTTGGATGTGCTTTACAGCTTTATTTCCTGGTGGCTCTGGCAGGGACTGAAGTCTTCCTTCTTGCTCTCATGGCTTATGACCGGTATGTTGCCATCTGCTTTCCCCTCCGTTACATGCTCATTATGACCAAAGTTCGCTGTGTCCAGCTGACAGCTGGGACCTGGGCATCAGGGTTTCTCAATTCCCTCCTCCATACGGTGTCCACATTCCGCCTCTCTTTTTGCAAGTCCAACCGAGTTAACCAATACTATTGTGACATCCCACCAGTGATGGCCCTCTCATGCTCATCCACTTATGCAGCTGAAATGCTTGTTTTAGTGATAGGAGGCATACTGGGGATCAGTGCCTTTCTGATCACCTTTATCTCTTATATTTACATTATATCCACCATTCTAAAGATCCAGTCAGTGGAAGGGAAACACAAAGCCTTCTCCACATGTGCGTCCCACCTCCTAGTGGTCTGTCTGTTCTATGGCACAGCAATATTTACCTACATTCGCCCTTCCTCCAGTCAACACTCTCCAGCTAGAGACAGACTCATCTCCATGATCTATGGGGTTATTACCCCAATGTTAAACCCCATGATCTATAGCTTGAAAAACACGGAGGTCAAAGAAGCACTCAGAAGCCTTCTATGTCACAGAGCATGTTTACAGCAATTATAATATTAAAGCAGAATATATTGATGCTTACTTTAGCATATCAAATTGATAGGATTTCATAAATTCATATTCATACATAGAATACGTATTTATGTACTCATATAAATTCATGAAATATGTACTCATATATGTACTCATATAAATTCATATAAATTCATGAAAACATGCACAAGTACATGTAACTAGTTATATCTATCTGTATATGTATATATTTATCTCTATACACTGAGATCTTAAAATTTATCTGAAAACAGACATTTTCAGGAGTAAACAGAGAACAGTTAATTAACAGGCATAAACTTAAGTCTTAACTTGGGTATATGTTCATATTTGTAGTCATATTCCATCCTCAAACCTCTATCATCTATATGTTTTAGCATCTGTTTTAATCATTATCTATTAATAGATCTTTCTTTTAATAATTTCCCTTATGTGATTGATAATTTATGTTGATATTGCATTATTAGTTCACTCTATCAATTTTATCTTCCATTATTCTGTATTTATATTTCTCTCTTTTTTTTGACTCTATATATTCTCAGTTCTACTTGTCTCTCCAAAGAGATCACTCACTTTTCAAATCTCTGATTTAGTAGCTAATTTACAATATTATCACATTTTAGCCTTAACATGGTGAAAACTGACAGTATCATCTTCTAATACACTTACACGCATGCACACTCACACCTTATCAACTACTTTGTGTTTTTGTTATCATTTTCTTTCCAACTATGCAGACTAAAAGCCATTAAACTATACTCCACTCTGCCTGGAAGTCCAAAACTTTCATTCAATATTACTAGAAAGCATTTATTTATGACTGGGGATTGTTCATGCTTCATACTCCATTGCCCTCTTTCTATAATGTCTAGATATAAGAATGTTTTCTTGCTGTATTACTGCTTATGTAATACACTGCTTTAACTCTGCAATCATGTATAATTTTCTCTCCAGTGTTCCTCAACACTGAACATTCCAATTACTTTCAAAATTTAGTCCCCTGTCTTCTCTACATGTTTTATCTGCTTTATGTCCTTCCATTATCACTAAGTGAAGTGATCATTTCATTTTCAAATTTTACCAAATGATAGCTTTGTCATATGTACTTGTGTTGCATGAACTAGTCTATAAATACTTTTACATGATGTTTTTGATAATAGTTATATCTTCAAAAATTCAGTAATGCACAAATATATCTTACACACGTTCCAGGGCTATTCAAAATAGTAACACATCAACTATCTGTTATTTGATTTTAAGCGGAGTCAGAAAAAATCCATATGGACCTTAAGAAGGGAATGAAGTACTACTACTAATTAATTACTATAAATTTGAGAGATGTTTTCTGTTCATTGCTCATATTATTCTCTACTGCAGAATTTGTATGTAGTAAATATAATAGATTTAAGTCCTCACTGCATTAAAAAAATTCTGAATTTTGTCAGATGTAACACCATACAAAATTAAATAATATATTTAAAATTGAATCATTTATTTTAGATACTAGCTGCTATGGTATTCGTTTAAAGATTCACCTTTATTTGCATATACTATTAATACTGGGCATCTCACCATGTGCACAAAAAATAAGGCCTTGGCCAACATCAAAATGTTTTTTGGGAAATGTTTTAAAAAGAAAAAAAAAATGTCTACAATATTCTTTACTTGATTTAACATTGAATCATTTTAATATTAGCTTTTTCTTATTACATGAAGAAAAATATTTCTGAAGTATAAGCAACATAATGGGGTCTAGTTTTTAATAGGTTTAGTTTCCACAATGTGAAGTTGGAGTGAACTACACAAAGATGTTAAAACCACAAAAATATGACCTGGATAAAACTGGTAGAAGGCATGATCTCCTGTCCTGGGGATCTATGTCTATCTAAATATATAGCTGGTAGTATTTTGATGATGGAATTTCCTCTCTCTTGAAGATATCATGTTGTCTTTGAGGAAACCCAGTAATATATTTGTATTCATTCCTCCCTCTTCTTTACCTTAAATCATAGTTATGTGAGAAAATCTGGCCAAATTACTTGACAATTTCCTGAGAAAATCACTCACGATATAATTGACACTTTAATTCAATGTGAATGCATAGTCAAGCTTAAAATCAGCACTCCATTAGAATTCAAGTTATACTGGAGGGTTCGCTACATTTGTTAGATTTGTCTAACTAGTGTGTCTCTAGATAACTTGACATTTCATGTATATTACTTTCAAACTAGACTGACAGCAATCATTTATGAAAAAAAAGAAAGATGGAAAGAAGTGTAAAGGAAATAAAAATTGCTGACATGGGGGTATAGAGGACACAGTAGTAAAAATAATATGGTTAATTCTAATTCAAAAAGGTCATTATTCATTAAGATACAAGTGTTTGTGAGAAGATGGCAGTGGGGTGGAAGTATCCTCGACTCCATTTGTTCCACAAACGCAACCACATAAAATCATCCTAAATAACCCCAGAAATTGAAGACTGGCAGACCAAACTCCACAACTAAAGTTAGAGAAGAGGTCACATTGAAGAAAGTAGGAAGTGTGGAGATGTGGTTTGGAGAAAAACAGATTATGGCTACTGCAGTGGTGAGAGAGACATATACATGGAGGGTGGTAAGAGATAGGCTAACACACAGCAGAGAACTTGGGGAACATGAAACCACAGAGCGTAAAGCACTGGTACTGCTCTTGGAGAGAAGGCAGGCAAACAACACAGACATGCAACATGGAAACAACATTCTGAAGAGAACTTGAGGCTTACAATGGGGATTTGCTCATTTCAGATCTTGTCCCAAAGACAGTATTCATGCAGAAACCCTTCCTGGAACAAAGGAAATCATCTGCACAATTTCCCTCTCCCTCCCCTCAGCATAAGCGCAGGGCCATCTCCTGGAACCAGTTCAGCACTAACATTTGCTACCTAATATGCTCACACCAACATCCCCACCCCCCTACACACTCTCTTATGCCCTGGTGGAACTGCCTTTCCCAGTCCACATTTGCCTCTGTCCAAGCACACAGGGTCTTCTTCTCCCAGAAACACAACCCAAACTCCTGCTCATGCCACAACACCCCATTCAGGAGTTTTGTGGAGTCTTAGTTATGGTGGTGGTGATGATAGGTCTCATTTCACAAAGATACCTGAATATATCTAGTTAAAATACCCCAGGACAAAAATTGGTCTCAGCAGGCAAAGAGAACCTCTGTATGTAACTGGTCTTAAGGGTAAAGCAGCCAGAAGATAATATCAGAGCACATGCAGGACACCTTGGAGACATTCTGGAAAGGGCCAGGATCTGGGACACAAGGGGCACCACAAATCGGGACATTATAAGATCTTTACTTCATAAGGCCATTATCCTCAAGAACAGGGGACATAGCTAGCTTTCCAAAAACACAGAAAGAGTCACAGAGGATTAGACAAAATGAGAAGACAGAAATTTCTCCCCCCCAAAAGAAGAGAAACAGACCACGGCTAGAGATCAAAGCAAAACAGTTATAAGTAAAATGTCTGATAGGGAATTTAAATTAATGATCAGAAGGACATACACTGGAATGGAGGAAAAAGAAGAAGGCATGAATGAGGCCCTTACCACAGAGATAAGGGATAACATAGGACAAGTAAAGGGCACAATAAGTGAAATGAGAAACACACTTAATGGAATAATGGGTGGGACAAAAGAAACAGTGGAATGAATTAGTGACCTAGAATGCAGAGTAACGGAAAGTAATGAAGCTGAACAAAAGACAGAACAAATCATTACACAAAAGTCAGTAACTCCATCCAATAACAATAGGACAGATCCAAGAAACCAAGAGATGATTCTCTGAAAAAATAAAAATAAAATTGATGACCCACCCAACCAGATTTCTCAAAAATGAATGAGAAAGTACCCAAGTAAATGCAACCAAAAATGAGAAAGGAAAATAACAATCAACACACAGAAATATAAATAACTGTAAGAGTATATTATGAAAAATATATGAATATGTGTCAATAAATTGGAGAATCTGGAAGAAATGTATACATTCCTTGAAACATATAAACTAGCAAAAATTAAACAGGGAGAAATAGAAAACTTGAACAACACAATAACCAGCAAAGAAATTCAATTAGAAGCAAACATTCTTCCAACACACAAGTATAGGGAAAGATAGCTTCACAGGCAAACTGAATTCAATAGTACATTAAAAAAAAATAATTTACTATGATCAAATGGGACTTAGTCCTGGTTTTCAAGCATTGTTCAATGTGTGAGACACCACATTAATAAAAACAAGGATAAGAACCATACAATCACAAAAACCCTCAACAATCAGTGTTTAGGGAACGTACCTCAGTATAATAGTCATATATGAAAAACCCCACAGATAATATTCTCAATAGGCAAAAACCGAGAGTTTTCCTCTATGGATCAGGAATAACACAGGGATATCCATTTTCACCACCCTCACTTCTAGTACTGGAAGTCTTGTGCACAGCAATTAGACAACAAAAACAACAACAAAAATAAAAGACATGTAAATCAGCAAGGAAGAAGAATATTCTAAGTAGAAAAGGTGAAAGAATCACGTTAGGTCAAATAAATCAGCTGTGACTTTTTGTGCTATAAAAATATGGTGATCTAAAAAATATGATGATATAAACTTGTATCTAGAGGAAAATCTCAAACACAAATATCTATTTAATATAATTTTTACATCTATAAAATGTTAATAACATATTCTGTTGAGCTATTAATACACCATAGTTGGATAATAGCAGGAGTTCATTTATAATAAAGTATGTTTTCATGCCCAATTTGATAACTTTTTAAGATTTTATTTATTTGAGAGAGAAAGAGAGCGAGAGTGAGAGCGAGCACACAGTATAAACACAAGCAGAGGGAATGGGCAATGGAAAGCAGGCTTCCCACTCAGCCAGAAGCCTGATGTGAAGCTTGATCCCAGGACCTTGTATCATGACCTGAGCTGAAGGCAGATGCCTAATGACTGAATCACCTAGGCACCCATCTTTTTTTCAAAGTGTTGCAATCACTAAATCCAGAGTGGAGGATAGCAATCACATTTGAGTAAGAATGATATGTTAAATATTAAAATTTTCCAGGAACCTATCTTCAGTGTTGGAAGTCTTTCCCAAAAGGAATTTTTTTTAAAATTTAAATACAATTAGCCAACATATAGTATATAATTAATTTCAGATGTAGTTTACAATATTTCATCAGTTGCATACAACACCCAATGCTCATCACATCACATGATCTATTTAATGTCCACCAACCAGTTGCCCTATCTCCCTACCCACCTCCTCTTCATAAACCTTCAGTTTGTTTTCCCAGAGGCCAGAATCTCTCAGGTTTTTCTCCTTCTCCAAATTCTTCCCATTCAGTTTTCCCTCCCTTCCCCTATTGTCCTCTGCACTATGTCTTATATTTCATGTATGAGTAAGACAGTATAATAATTATTTTCTCTGCTTGACTTATTTCACTTAATATAACACCCTCCAGTTCCATCCATGTCAAAGTAAGTGGTAGATATTCATCACTTCTGATAGCTGAGTAATATTCCATTGTATAAATGAACCACATCTTTATCCATTCATCAGTTGAAGGGCATCTCAGCTCCTTCCATAGTTTGGTTATTGTGGACATTACTGCTATGAACGTTAGGCTTCAGGTGCCCCTTATTTCACTACATCTGTATTGTGGAGGTAAATACCAGTAGTGCAATTTCTGGGTCATAGGGAAGCTCTATTTTTAGCTTCTTAAGGAACCTCCATACCATTTCCAGACTGACTGTACCAACTTGCATTCCTACCAACAGAGTAGGAGGGCTCCTCTTTCTCCACATCCTATTCAACATTTGCTGCTCCCATCTTGTTAATTTTAACCATTATATATCATGTAAAATTATATCTCATTTTGGTTTTGATTTGTATTTCCCTAATAGCAAGTGATGTGGAGCATTTTTTCATGTGTCTGTTGGTCTTTCTATGTCTTCTTTGGAGAAGTATCTATTAATGTCTTATGTTAATTTCTTGACTGGATTATTTTTTGGGGTGATGAGTTTGAGAAATTCTTTAGAGATCTTGGACACAAGTCCTTTATCTATTTATATCATTTGAAAATATCTTCTCCCATTCTGTAGGTTGTGTTTTACTTTTGTTAACTGTTTATTTTTCTGCACAGAAGCATTTTATCTTGGTGAGGTCCCAATAGTTTATTTTTTTGCTTTTATTTCCCTTGCCTTTAGGAACATGTCATGAAAGAAGATTCTGGGGTGCCTGTGTGGCTCAGTTATTAAGCTCCTGTCTTGAGCTCAAGTCATGACCCTGGAGTCCTGGGATTCAGTCCTGCATCAGGCTCCCTGCTCAGCAGAAAGCACACTTCTCCCTCTCTCACTCCCCCTGTTTGTGTTCCCTCTCTAGCTGTGTTTCTGTCTGTCAAATAAATAAATAAAATCTTTAAAAAAATAAGTTTCTGTGGCCAAGGTCAAAAAAGTCACTGCCTTTGTTCTTCCCTAAGATTTTGATTGATTCTGTCTCACATTTACATCTTTTTAAAAATTTTTATTTTATTTTTTTTCAGTGTTCCAAGATTCATTATTTATACCCCACACACAGTGCTCCATGCAATACATGCCCTCAATACCCACCACCAGGCTTGTCCATCCTCCACCCTCTCCATTCCAAGACCCTCAGTTTGTTTCTGAGTCAAAAGTCTTTCATATTTCATCTCCCTCTCTGATTTACCCCACGTCACATTTCCTTTCCTTCTCCGAATGTCCTACATGTTACTCCTTATGCTCCACAAGTAAGTGAAACCATATGATACTTGACATTCTCTGCTTGGCTTATTTCACTCAGTATAATCTGTTCCAATCCATTGCATGTTGGTACAAAAGTTGGGTATTCACCCTTTCTGATGGGGGTGTAGTATTCCATTGTATATATGGACCATATCTTCTTTATCCATTCATATGTAGGAGGGCACCTTGCCTCTTTCAACAGTTTGGTGATTGTGGCCATTGCTGCAATGGACATTGGGGTACATATGGCCTTTCTTTTCAGTATATCTGTATCTTTGGGGTAAATACCCAGTAGTGCAATCACAGTGTCATATGGTAGCTCTATTTTTAATATTTTAAAGAACATCCACACTGTCTGTCAAGTGGCTACACCAACTTGCATTCCCACCAACAGTATAAGAGGGTTCCCCTTTCTCCACAGCCTCTCCAAAACTAGTTGTTTCCCGTCCTGTTAATTTTGGCCATTCTGACTGGTGTAAGGTTGTATCTCAATGTGATTTTGATTTGAATTCCTCTGATAGCTAGAGATGACAAACATTTTTTCATGTGTCTGTTAGCCATTTGTATGTCTTCTATGGAGAAGTGCCTCTTCATGTCTCTTGCCCTTTTTTTATGTGGTGATCTTTATTTTGGTTGTTAAGTTTGAGGAGTTCTTTACAGATTTGGGATATCAGTCCTTTGTCTGTAGTGCCATATGCAAATATCCTATCCCATTCCGTGGGTTACCTCTTTGATTTGTTGACTGTTTCCTTTGTTGTGCAGAAGCTTTTAATTTTAATGATGTCCCAAAAAATTCATTTTCACTTTTCCTCCCTATGCCTTTGGAGGTGTGTCTTGAAAGAAGTTGCTGTGGCCAATGTCAAAGATGTTACTGTCTACATTATCCTCTAGGATTTTGATAGATTCCTGTCTCACATTGAGGTCTTTCATCCATTTTGAGTTTATCTTTGTGTATAGTGTAATAGAATGGTCTAGTTGCATTCTTCTATATGTAGTTCCAATTTTCCCAGCACCATTTAACCATTTATTGAAGACACTGTCTTTTTTCCTACTGGATATTTATATATTGCTTTGTTCAAGATGATTTGACCATAGTGTTTTGGGTCCATATATGGACTCTATATTCTGTTTTATTAGTCTATTTGTCTGTTTTTGTGCCAGTACCATGCTGTCTTGATGATGACAGCTTTGTAATAAAGCTTGAAATTAAGTAACATGATGCCACCAGCTTTGTTTTTCTTCTTCAACATTTCCTTAGTAATTTGGGGTCTTTTTTGGTTCCATATCGATTTTAAGATTGCTTGTTCCAATAGTTTGAAAAATATTGGTGGAATTTTAATTGGGATGGCATTGAAAGTATAGATTGCTGTGGACAGTATAGACATTTTAACAATATTTATTCTTTCGATCCATGAGCATGGAATGCTCTTCCATCTTTTTGTGTCTTCTTCAAATTCTTTCATGAATGTTCTGTATTTTCTCGAGTATACTACCTTAACTTATTTATTTGATTTATTCCTAGGTATCTTATGGTTTTTGGTGCTATAGCTAAACAAAATTGAATATAGAATATAGAAAGGTCTAATTTCCCTTTCTATATTTTCATTGTTAGTGTAGAAGAATGCAACTGATTTCTGTTCATTGATTTTGTATCCTGCCACATTGCTGAATTGTTGTATGAGTTATAGTAGTTTGGGGTTAAAGATTTTGAGTTTTCCTTGTAGAGTATCATGTCATCTGTGAAGATAGTTTGTCTTCTTCTTTGCCAATTTGAATACCTTTTATTTCTTTTTGTTGTCTGATTGCTGTTTCTAGGACTTTTAACACTATGTTGAACAATAGTGGTGAAAGTGGGCACCCTTCCCTTGTTCCTGATCTTGGTGGGAATGCTGTCAGTTTTTCCCCATTGAGAATGATATTTGTAGTGGGTTTTTTGTAGATAGATTTTATGAAGTTGAGGAATGTTTCCTTTATCTCTATACTTTGAAGAGTTTTGATCAGGAACAGATGTTGTATTTTGTCAAATGCTTTTTCTGCATATATTGAAAGGACCATGTGGTTCTTCTCTTTTCTCTTACTGATTTGTTCTATTATGTTGATTGATATGTGAATATTGAACCACCCTTGCATCCCAGGGATAAATCTCACCTGGTCGTGATGGATAATGTTTTTAATGTACTGTTGGATATTAATTGCTAGGATCTTCTTAAGAATATTGGCATCCATATTCATCAGGGATATTTGTCTGCAGTACTCCTTTTTGATGCGGTCTTTGTTTCGTTTGGGGATTAAAGTGATGCGGGCTTCATAGAAAGAGTCTGAAAATTTTCCTTCTGCTTCTATTTTTGAAACAGCTTCAGAAGAATAGGTATAATTTCTTCTTTGAATGTGTGGTAGAATTCCCCAGGGATTCCATCAGGTTCTGGGATCTTCTTTTTGGGGAGGTTTTTGATCACTGCTTCAATCTTGTTACTACATATTGGTCTATTCAGATTGTCAATTTCTTCCTGTTTCAGTCTTACAAGTTTATAGTTTTCCCAGAATGCATCCTTATCTTCTAGGTTGTTTAACTATTTGGCATATAACTGTTTATTGTAATTTTTGATGACTCTTTCTATTTCCTTGGTGTTAGTCATGATCTCTCCCTTTTCATTCATAGTTTTATTCATTTGGGTCTTCTGCCTTTTCTTTGAGGTTAGTTTGGTCAATGGTTTATAGATCTTATTAGTTCTTTCAAAAAACCAGCTTCTACTTTTATTGATGTGATCTACTGTATCTCTAGTTTCTAATTTGTTGACCTCTGCTCTAAACCTAATTATTTACTATCTGTGTGTGGGGTTGGGTTAATTTGTTGCTGATTTTTCAATTCCTTAACATGACAGTTGATGTATTTGGGATTTTTCAATTTTCTTGAGTGAAGCTTGATGGCTATGTATTTCCCCCTTAGGACTCCTTTGCTGGATCCCATAGGTTTTGGATTGATATATCTTCATTCTCATTGGATTCCATGAAGTGTTTCAGTTCTTCTTTGAATTCCTGGTTGATATGAAGATTCTCAAACAGGATAGTCTTTATCTTCCAAGCGTTTGAACTCCTTTAGAACTTTTTCTTATGGTTGAGTTCTAGTTTCAAGGCACTGTGGTCAGAGAATATGCAGGGGATAATCTCAATCTTTTGGTATCAGTCCAGCCCTGATTTGTGACCTAGTATGTGTCTACTCTGGAGAATGTTCCATGTGCACTCAGGAAGAATGAGTATTCTTCTGTTTTAGGGTGGAATGTTCTGAATATAAATAAAAGATCTGACTGGTCCAATGTGTCATTCAAAGTTCTTGTTTATTTGTTGATTTTCTGTTTAGGTGATGTGTCCATTGCTGAGAGTGGTGTGTTAAGATCTCCTACAATTAATGTATTCATATGAATATGACCCTTTATTTTGCCTAACAGTTGGCTTATGTAGTTTGCTGCCCCCATGTTAGGGCATAAATATTTACAATTGTTAGATCTTTTTGGTGTATAGATCCTTTAATAATGATGTAGTATTCTTCTTTGTCTCTGACTACAGTCTTTAGATTAAAATCCAATTTGTGTGATATGAGATTCACTACCCCAGCATTCTTTTGAAGTCCATTGGCATGAACGGTGGTCCTCTATCCCCTCACTTTCAGTTTAGAAGTGTCTTTAGATTCAAAATATGTCTCTTGCAAACAGCATATGGTTGGGTCCTGTCTTTTTATCCAGTCTGCAACCCTGTGCCTTTTTATTGGAGCATTTCGGCCATCACATTGAGAGTGATTATTGATAGTTATATTTTTATTGACATCATGTTACCTTTGAAATTCATGTTTCTATAGATTACCTCTGTAAATTTATTTTCTCTGTCACTCTGGGGTTCTTTTATAGAACCCCCCTTATTATTTCTTCTAGTGCTGGCTTGGTGGTTACATAATCTCATAGACCTTCCCTGTTCTGGATGCCCTTTATCTCCCCTTTCATAATGAAAGTCCTCTTTGCTGGGTACATTATCCCTGGTTGTATATTTTTTAAATTTAATTTCCTGAATGTGTCTTGCCAGCCCTTTCTGGCTTGCCAGGTTTCTATGGATAAGTCTGACATTATTCTGCTGGTCCTCCCTCTGTCTGTAAAAGAGTGTGTCCACCTAGCTGCCCTTACAACATATTATTTGAATTTATGATTAATGAATTTCACAATTATGTGCCTGAATGTTTTTCTAGCCTCATTGACCTTGGGGGTTGTCCTCTTTGCCTCTAGGACACCGAACACTTGCTTCATTCCCAAAAATTAGGGAAATTTTCATCCAGGATTTGTTCAACTATATCTTCTAGCCTTCTCTTTCTCTCAACTCCCTCAGGGATTTCAATAATTCTGATACTGGAGTGTTTCACGGTATATTTATTTCCCTAATTCTATTTTCATGGGATTTTAGCTGTTTGTTCCAAGACTTCTCTTGGTCCTCCTTCTCAATCCATCTGTCTCCTAAATCACTAATACAATCTTCAGCTTCATTTTCCCTAGCTGTTAGAGTACTTAGATTAGATTGGATCTCACTGATGACATTTTTAACCTCTGCCAGTTTGACTTTCAATTCTGCCCTTAGAGCTTCTATCTTGCCACTAATGTTCTTTTCCAATTTAGCCATTCCTTGAATAATTGCTACCCTGCATTTTATTTCTATCATATTGTTTATGTTCATTTTCAGTAATTTTGTGACAAGGGTTGCAGTCTCTGGGTTTTTCTTCTGCTGATTTTTCCTCCTCCAAGTCATTTTGGTAAGGGGTAGTGAGAGGATTTATAGCTGAATATATCAACTCCTAACCAGGTGAGTTGCTTGTTGGAAGGTTTCGAGCAATCAGATGTCACTACCAAAAAGGAAGAAGAAGGAAAAAAGAGAGAGAAAATGAGGAAAGAAGCAAGAAAAACCCCGGCTAGAACTGACCCCAATGGTAGGATTTATATGGTACAAATCTACAGCAGAGTTTAGAAAAAGACCATCAAAAGTAAAAGAAAGTTGAAGAGATCAAAAAGCTAAACCTGGCCCAAATGACCCCCCAAAACAGTATTTATATATTACAAAGGCAAAAACAAAAAACACAGAAACACTAACAGAAGAATATGATGGGAAGGTGAGTACAATCCCTCTTTGTGGGCAAGGAAATATTTCAGTTCCTCTTGGGTATGTCTTGTTTTTATTGTCAGATGATTTCACTTTCTAGCATATAGGGAAAATAAAACTGGTTTATATATAGGGGTAGTATTGAATAAGAATGAAGGATTACCTTGAAATTTATATCTATATGTATATTTAAAAGAAAAAAAGAAAAAAAAAACATAAAAAACAAAACACAGATATGTCTTTGAAAAAAGTTCATGGTAAAAAGTTATTATGGAGTGTTGTATTAAAAATAAGTGGGTTAAAAAATAAAAGAACAAAAACCATGAGAATGAATTTCAAATTTAAAATGAAAACTTAAAAATAAATGCAAAAAGAAGTTAAAGTGAAAATAAAATGAAAAGCTGTATCTATAAAACATACAGGTTTTGAGGTATTACCAGGAGCTTAATATATTTTTTTCCCTGATGTTGGGCTTTTACAGTTTTATGGAGACCCTTTGGTGTTGTCCTCTTGTTCTTCTGGCTTGTCTTCTGGGGTAGGTGTCTGCTGCATTGTTTTTCAGTCAATCTCAGCTGAGTATCCCTATGCCCTTTCAAGGGGCTGGGCTCTATGGAAACTGGGTTTTCAGGCTTTTGTTCTCTGGAGGATTTGTTATTTTTTGGCTTTTTGCAGCTTTTTAGAAAGTCAGGGCAAAGTAAGCTGTCTGCACCCAGACTTCCTTCTCAGAGAGAGGCCACAGTTAGCTCTCCACTGGATGGTGCAAGGCACACAGACTCTCTGTGTATTTCCCCCTGCACTCCGCCACTTCTCACAGGTAGTATGTACCTGCAGTCACTAGCCAGAATGGCGCCCGAAGTCCCCACTTGGCACTTCACTCCTGCGCCACAGAAACCTCAATGGATACAGATTTGTGAGAGCATGCTGCTGTCCAAAGCTCTCTGGGTCCCACACCCATGCTGGGAGCACTAAAACTCCATGGTCCCACATGTTGCATGGAAGTCGCAGAGTTACCTCCATTGCAGGTTGCATGCCCTTAGCCCAAGGGGCAGAGCAAGCGGCTGTGTTAGGGACTCCCCCTGCCACCGGGTTCCATCACATGGTGCCGGGAGAGATTCCTATCCTTGGCCTGGAGCCACTACTTTATATCCCTGCCAGCAGCAGTCAGCTTTCCCTGGTTGCCTATTAAGTCCCTTTGTTTTTGAGTGCTTTTAACCAGACTGCAATTTGGTGTTGTTCCCAAGCATTCCCAAGAAAGGACACTTTCATTCTGGGGTATTACTTTCTAATGGGTCACTTCTCATGCCTCCCTCCTGTGTCCTTTTGTTCTCCAAAATCAATCCGAGTGCTCCCACTCCACCTTACCTCTCAACTAATGCTCTTCTTCCCCCACAGGGATCCAGAAGTGTGTAGTCTTACATCTCAGGCTGAATTCATTGGTGCTCTTGTAGATATTTAGCTCACTTCAGGAGACCCTTTGAAATCGGATCGCCTACTTCTCCATCTTTACCCCCCCTTCACATTTACATCTTTCATCCATTTTGAGTTTATATATGCATATGATCTAAAAGAATTATCCAGTTTTATTCTTCATGTGGCTGTCCAATTTTCCCAGCACCATTCATTGAAGAGAATTTTTTTTCCCCCATTGGATATTCTTTCCTGCTTTGTTGAAAATTTTTGATCATAGAATTAACAGTCCATTTTTGGGCTATTTTGTTCCATAGATCTTAGTGCCTTTTTGTGCCAATAACATGTTTTCTTGATTATCAAAACTTTGTGATACAGTTTGAATTCAGACATTGTGATGCACTCAGCCTTGTTTTTCTTTTTCAACATTCCCCTGATGATTCACTGTCTTTTCTGCTCCCATACAAATTTTAGGATTGCTTGTCCCACCTCTGTGAGAAATGTTGATGATAATGTGATAGGGATTAGATTGAACATGTAGATTGCTCTGGGTACCATAGACATTTTAACAATATTTGTTTTTCCAGTCCATGAGAATAGAGCATTTTTTCTATGAATTTTGTTTTACTCAATTATCTCATAAGTTTTCTGTAGTTTCCAGCATACAGATCCTTAAACTCTTTGGTTAGGTTTAGTCCTAGGCATCTTATGGTTTTGGATTCTATTGTAAATTTAATTAATTCCCCAATTTCTCTTTCTTCTGTTTAATTTTTAGTGTTAAAAATGCAACTGATTTCTGTGCATTGATTTTGTATCTGGCCATGTTGCTGAATTGCTATGTAGGTTCTAGCAACTTTGGGATGACGTCTTTTGGGTTATCCACATAAATTATCAAGTCATCTATGAAGAGTGATAGTTTATCTTCTTTGCCAATTTTAATGCCTTTTATTTCTCCTTGTTGTCTGATTGCGGAGGCTAAAACTTCTAGTACTATGTTGAACAATTATGGTAAGGGTAAGCATCCCTGTCTTTTTCCTGACCTTATGGATAAAGCTGGCCCATTGAGAATGATATTCACTGTGTGCTTTTAATAAATGCCTTTATGATATTGAGGTATGTTCTGTCTATCCCTGCACTGTGGACCATTTTACTCAAGGAAGTATGTTGCATTTTCCCCATGTTTTTTCTTCATTAACTTAGAGGGTAATGTGATTCTTGTCCTTTCATTTATTATGTGATCTATCTTGTTGATTAGTTCACAAATATTGAACCACTTTTGCACCCAAGGAATAAACCCCACATGGTCGTGGTGAATAATCCTTTTATGTACTGTTGGATCCTATTGGCTAACATTTTGGTGAGTATTTTGGCATCATCAGTGATATTGGTCGATAGTTTTCCTTTTTGATGGTGATTTTGTCTAGTTTTGGGATCCAGGTAATGCTGGCCTCATAGGGGGAGTTTGGGCATTTTCCTTCTGTTTCTATATTTTGGAACAGCTTCAGGAGAATAGGTATTTTTCTTCTTTAAATGTTTGGTAGAATCCCCTAAAAAGACCACTGACCTTGGTCCTAGTTTTTTTTTGTTTTTTTTTTTTTGTTTTTTTTTTTTGCTGGGGGAGGGTATTGATTACTGCTTCAATTTCCTTTCTGCTTATTGGTTTGTTCAGATTTTTTACCTCTTCCTGTTTTGATCCTGTTAGTTCAGGAATGCATCCCATTCTTCTAGATTGCCTAGTTTGTTAGCATATAGCTTCTGGTAATAAGTTTTAGTAATTGTTTCTATTTTCTTGGCCTTAGTCATGATCTCTCCCCTTTAATTCATTATTCTATTAATTTGGGTCCTTTCTCTTTTTATTTGGGTAAGTCTTGCCAGAGAATATTGATCTTATTAATTCCTTCAAAGAACCAGCATCTAGTTTCATTGACCTGTTCTACTGTTCTAGTTTCTATTTTATTGATCTCTTTTCTTGTCCTGCTTGGCTTAGGCTTTATTTGCTGTTCTTTCTCCAGGTCCTTTAATTGTAAGGCTAGCTCACGTGTTTGAGATTTTTCTCCTTTTTTGAGAGGCTTGGATTGCTATGTACTTCCTACTTACAGTTGCATTTGTTGTATTCCAGAGGTTTTGACTGACTGAGCCACCCAGGCATCCTTATATTCCAGAGGTTTTGAACTGATGTGTGTGTTTGTGTGTGTGTTTTAAAGATTTTATTTATTTATTTAACAGAGAGAAACATGGCAAGAGAGGGAACACAAGCAGGGGGACTGAGAGAGGGAGAGGAAGACTTCCTGCTTAGCAGGAAGCCCGATGCAGGGCTCAATCCAGGGACTCTGTGATCATGACCTGAGCTGAAGGCAGTCGCTTAATCAACTGAGCCACCCAGGTGCCCAGGTCTTGGAAACCCTTTATCTCTCCTTCCATTGTAAATGACAGCCTTTCTGAATAAATATTCTTCTCTACCAGTCCTTCTCATTTAGCACCCTGAATATTTCTTGCCATCCCTTTTTAGACTACCACATTTCTGGGATATGTCTAATGTTATTTTGATGTTCTTCACACCATATGTATTGAATGTCTTCTCTCTAGGTGCTCTTAGGATAGCTTCATTTTCTCTAAGATTTCAAAGCTTCACTATTCTATAAAAATCACTTACTTATCTATTTTCCTTGATTTTGGAGGGGCCTTCTCAGCCGCTTGGTCATTAACGCTTGTTTCCTTCCCCAGATTAGGAAAGTTCTCGCCTATGATTTGCTCAAATATGCCTTCTGGTCTTCTTTGTTTCTCCATCTCCTTGGGCACCTTAATAATTCTGAAATTCTGACACTGGTTCATTTCAGAGCATCATTAATTTCTCAAAAACTTTCTTTATGAGTGGTCTAATTTCTTTTTTTTTTCATCATCCTGTACTCTAGATCACTTATTCTCCCTTCTGCCTCAATTTACCCTACCTCTTTGTGCTTCCAATTTATACTGTATCTCATTCATTACATTTTTAAGTTCAGCCTGCTTAGGTATCATTTCTACCTGTAGAGGTTCTTCAATGTCATTTATTTATTTTTTCAAGTCTAGCTATTAACTTTATAATTGCTATTCTGGATTTCATCCCTGACATCATACTTATATCTGTTTTGATTAGTTTGTGGCAGAAAACACAGTTTCTGATTCTTTCTTTTGTTGGGAATCCCTCCTTCTAGTCATTTTGCCCAGAGAAGGATGGGTGAACAAATGAGTCAATATCAACCATGACTGAAGAAAAACACATCCTAGATATATCTGAAGCAGTCAGAAGCCACAACAGAAAAACAAACACAACCAAAATGAATAAAACAAAAACAAAAACAAAAACAAAAAGGAGGGAGAGACTATAACCTCACAGGTGGACAAAGCAGTATGATTCACTTGTTCTGATTGAATTTTGATCTCTGTGTTAGAAGACACTATATCTCAAAGGGGCAGAGAAAGCAAAAATTATATATACATATATACATATATTTATATATTCATACATTTATATTTATATGATTGAACAGAATAGAAAAAAGACAAAATTTGAGCATATATCTATAAAATGTAGATGTCATAGATAAAAGTTAAAAAGCAACTTAAAAAATAAGTCAGGAAAATAAGAATCTAGTTGAAATGGGAAAAAGTTAAAAAAAAAAAAGAATCGAAAATTTTAGACTGAAAGATAAATGAGACATAGGAAAACACCTAAAGCTCAATATACTCTCTTACCCTAGTGCTGGAGATTTAAATATTGTGGGATCCATATATTTATTATCCACCTGTTCTTCCAGTTTGTCTTCTGGGGAAGGGGCCTACTGTGCTGCTTCTCAAGTATCTGTGCCTGGGTAAAGTTGTCCTGCCCTTCATCTGGCAATGGGCTTAATGTAAGCTGATCCTTCCTGTTGCTTTTGTTCTCTGGCACTTTTATGTGCCTCTTCAGAGGATCAGAGCAAAAATGTCTGCCTGGATCTTCAGCCCAGAGCTGAAAGATCATGGTTCCCCTCTTCAATAAACCCTCTGAGACAGAATATTCACTTTGTTTGTGCCAAACTCCAGAAATTTTGTGGTGAGCACCCACTGCAATCCTCTTGGGAGGAGTCCCTGGGACCCACAAGCATCACTCCCCTTTGTATCCTTGGGACTGTGTGTGGCTGTGGGCTCACAAGCACACCCTGTTCCACTGCTCCGGGATCACAACTGGTGCTTATCCTGTCCTTTCTGGAGCTGCCACTGCCCTGAGAGGTGTTGACTCTTCCTGGGAACAGCTGTTTTGTTTCTCTCTAGTGGTGGTTAATGCCCTGCACATTCCAGCCTTTTTTTAGGATGCTTAGGAAAAGATTTGTCACCCTACTGCCTTGGCTCACATTTTATGCTGACCCAAACTAAGAGTCCCTCGTTGGTTCACTGACCTTAACCAGTTTTCCCACTCCAGTGCTTGGGCACTATACCATATACCTTAATTGCTCTGTGACTCCTCAGATGCCAAGACCACAATGCTCCACCGAGTATTCTGTCTTTTCATTTCCAGAGCCCCTTTCAGAGGGGGATGTATTCACTAGAACAGATTTCTAAGGGTTATGATTTGGTGCTCCAGTGTTAGATCACTTTCCAGGATCCAGGTTATGGAGAGTCCCTCCCCCTCCATTTATCCTTCAATATATCCTGAAGATTCACAACTCCACTCCTCCTACCTTGCAAAAAGAAGTCACTTTTATATTTGTAGAAATTCAGATATATTTTCTTACATCTCAGGCAGAATTTGTGGGTATCTTGAATGGTTTGATAGATATCCAGCCAAATTCAAGTGACGAGATGAAACAAAGTCCCCTGCTCTTCTGCCACCTTGCCTCTAGCTCAGAAGTAGAACATCTTAAGAGACTAATTATTATTAATAAACTTGAACTAGTAACCAAAAAAATCCAACTGCACAAAAGTCCAGAACCAGAGAGCTTTACAGGTAAATTCTAACAAATATTCAAATAAGAGTTAATTCCTAGACTTCTCAAACTATTGCAAAAATTGGACAGGTAGAAATGTTTCAAAACTCGCTCTATGAGGCCAAAATTACCTTGGCATTAAAGCCAGAGAGAGACACCACAAGAAAAAAAAATACAGGTTATTAACCATGATTAATGAACATGCAAAAAATACCAACAAAATATTGGGGAAGCAAATTAAACAATACAATAACAGGATTATATACATTTCATCATGGATTGTTCACCTGTTAAAGTAGAACCTATTCCACAGTGCAAGAGTGGTTCAATATCCAAATTCAATTAATGTGATACAACACATTAACAAAAGAAAGATGAAAACTATATGAGTATCTCAATAGTGAAAGAAAACACTTGACAAAATCAGGATCCATTGATAATAAAAATTCCCAACAAGATGGATATAGAGAAAACATATCTCAAGATAATAAAGGTCGTATATGAGAAAACTATTGCTAACATCATACTCAATGTTGGAAAGTTGAAAGACTTTTTTCTAATGTAACAATGCAATGATGCAACAAAGAACACTCTTCCCACCTTTATTCAGCATAGTATTGGATTATAGTAATGATTATAAAAAACATCAAAAATAGTAAGAAGTAAAACCCACTATTTGGAGATAAAACAATATTATACATAAAAAGCCTTTAAACCTCTCTTAAATTAATAAATGAATTCAGTAAAGTTTCAGGATATAAAGTTAGTATACAGAAAACTGTGGCATTTCCATATACTAAAAATAAACTCTCAAAAATTAAGAAAATACTATTAACAAGTACATCAAAAACATAAAATTCCTAGAAATAAATTTATTTTTTTTGTTTTGTTTTGTTTTGTTTTGTTTTTTTAAAGATTTTATTTATTGATTTGACAGAGAGAAACACAGTGAGAGAGGGAACACAAGCAGAGGGACTGAGAGAGGGAGAAGCAGGCTTCTTGCCGAGCAGGGATCCCAATGTGGGACTCGATCCCGGGTCTCCAGGATCATGACCTGAGCCGAAGGCAGTCGCTTTACCAACTGAGCCACCCAGGCGCCCCTAGAAATAAATTTAAACAAGAAGGTGAAGACTTGTATTTTCAAAATCATAATAAAATTGATAAAGACAGAAATAAATGGAAATATATAACATGTTCATGAATTGGAAGAGTTAATATTGCAAAATATTCATACTATGCATAGTAATCTTCAAATTCAGTGAAGTCCCTATCAAAATACAAACAATATTTTTTTATAGAACTAGAGCAAATAATCCTATAATCCAGAAAATAAGCCTTTTTTATGGTATGTAACTGAAAACCAAAGAAATATTTAGGAAGAATAAGAAAACTGGAGGTATGATGCACCCTGACCTCAAACTCTAAAACAAAGCTATATTAATCAAAACAGTACAGTATTGGCACCAAAACAGACACATAAGTCAGTGGAACAGAGTAGAGAATCCAGAAATAAACTCATAACTTAAATTGCTCTTAACAAAGGAGCAAGAACATAAAATAGAGAAAACATAAGCTCTTCAAAAAATGGTGTTTTTAAACCTGAACAACAAAATGCCAAAAAATGAAACCAGAACTTTTTCATACCATATACAAAAAACAAAAATGGATGAAATACAAAAAATTAAGAATAAAGAAATGAATCATAGGCAGAAAACATTTGGACGTAGGCTTGGTAATATTTTTTGGATCTGTCTCCTTAGGCAAGGGTAGCAAAAGCAGAAAACAATCAATAAAATGAAAATAACCAAGTGGGAGAAGATATTTTCAAACAATATACCAAGAAGGAGTTAACATTCAAAATATAGAAGAAGGCTTCCTGGGTGGCTCAGTAAGTTGGGCTTTTGCTTTCATCTTAGGTTATCTGGAGCCCCAGGATTGAACCCCACATTGGGCTTCCCATTCAGCAAGGAGTCTGCTTCTCCCTCTGCACCTATCCCTACTCGTGCTCTCTCTCTCTCTCTCTCTCTCTCTCTCTGTTTCACTTTCTCTCAAATAAATGAATAAATTATTTTTTACATATAGAAAGAACTCCCACAATTTAATATCAAAAACAAACAAGACAATTAAAAATGAGCAGAGACTCTAAATAGACATTTCTTCAAATAAGACTTAAATATGGTCAAAAAATATATGAAAAGATGTTCAAAATCACTGATATCATAATGGAAATACAAATCAACACCATATGGATATGACCTCAAATTTGTTCAATGGCTATTATCAAAAATAAAAGAAATAATAACGGCTGATGAAGATGTGGAGAAAAGGGAATCCTCTATATTATTAAATAGGTATGCAAAATGGTGCAGTTGCTATGGAAAACAGTGTGGAAAATTCTCAAATAATTAAAAATGGAACTAGCATAAAACACAGCAATTAAAACAAAAAAATCCAGCAATTACATTTCTGGGTATTTGTCTGAAAAAAAAATTAAGACACCAAGTCAAAAAGATACATGCACCTCTTTGTTCATGATAACATTATTTACAATAGTTAAAATAGGAAAATATGGAAGCAACTTAAGTTTTCATTGATAGATGAATGGATAAGAAAGATGTGATAGATGTATCCAAATATTACTTATTTATAAAATAATGAAACCTTGCCATTTGTGACAACATGGATGAATCTGAACCACGTTAAGGTAAATGAAATAAGTCAGAAAGAAGAATATAAATAACTTATGACTTCATTTGTATGTTGGATCTTAGGGGGGAAAAGGTAAATAAAACAAAACAGAAGTAAACTCTGATATAGAGGGCAATCTTGTGATTGCCAAAGGGAAAGTGGTTAGGGAATGAGTATAATAGTTTACAGGGGTTACAATTACAAACTTTCAGCTCATGACCTGAGCTGAAGGCAGTCGCTTAACTAACTGAGCCACCCAGGCGCCCCAATCCCCAATCCCTATTAAACCACCCTCCTATCCACCTCCCTCTGGTTTATTCTCTAGTTAAGAGTCTATATCTAGGTTTCCCTCCCCTTCTCTCTTTTTTTGCCCTATGCACACTTATGTTTCTTAAATTCCACAAGTGAGTTAATCACATTTATTTTTCTCTGATCCACTTATTTTGCTTAGCATAATACTCTCTAAATCCATACATATTCATCCAAATGGCAAGATTCCATTCAGTTTTATGGCGGAGTAATATTCCAACATATACAAACACACACACACACACACACACACACACACACACACACACACTATACTGTGTCTTCTCTACCTATTCATCAGTGCGTATACTTTGTCCTTGTTGTATCATTTGCTATTACTTATAATGCTTCTATAAACATCCAGGTGCATGTGTCCCTTTGAACCAGTATTTTTGTATTATTTCTGTAGACAGTGTGCTATTGCTAAAAAAACAATTTTTAATTGTTTGAGGAAATGCCATACTGTTTTCCAGGGAAAATGCATCAGTTTGCATTTCCACCAATAGTGAAAGATCCCCTTTCTCCATGTTATCACAAACACCTGTTGCTGGGTGTTGTTGCTGTTAATTTTAGCCATTCTGACATGTGTGAAGTGACACTTTATTGTAGTTTTAATTTGTATTTCCCTGATGATGAGTGATGTTGACCAAATTTTCTTCTGTTGGCCATGTGGGTGTTTTCTTTGGAAAAATGTCTGTTCATGTCTTTATTTTCTTAAAGATTTTATTTATTCATTTGACAGAGAGAAATACAGTTAAAGAGGGAACACAAGCAGGGGGAGTGATAGAGGGAGAAGCAGGCCTCCCGCCAAGCAGGGAGCCCAATGAGGGGCTTGATCCTGGGACTTCAAGATTATGACCCAAAGGCAGATACTTATTGACTGAGCCACCCAGGCTCCCGTCTATTTTATAACTGGAGTTTTGTTTTAGTGGTGTGTATGTGTGTGTGTGTGTGTGTGTGTGTGTGTGTGTGTGTGTGTGTCTCTGTGTGTGTTGAGTTTTTTAAAGTTCTTCATGTGTTTTGAATACTAAATTTTTATCATTTGCAAATATTTTCTTCCATTCCATAGTCTGCCTTTTAGTTTTGTTGATTGTTTGCTATACAAAAAAGATTTTATTTTGATGAAGTCCCCATAGTTTATTTTTGCTTTTGTTCTCTTTCCTCAGGAGATACATCTAATAAGAATTTACAATGGCCATTGTCAAAGAGGTTACTTCCTGCTTTCTCCTCTAGGGTTTTATTGGTTTCCTGTATCATGATTAAGTCTTTCATTCATTTTGAATTTTTTGTATATGGTGTAAGAAACTGGTCCAGTTTCACTCTTTTGTGTGTAGCTGTCTCGTTTTCCTAACAGCATTTATTGAAGAGACTCCTTTTCCTTTTGGATATTTTCTCTTGCTTTGTCAAAGATTAATTGACTATAAAGTTGGGGATTCATTCTCAGTTTTTCGTCCTGTTCCACTGATCTGCATGTCAATTCCTGTGCCAGTACCATACTTTCTTCATCACTACAGTTATAATATAAATTGTAGTCCAGAATTATGATTCCTACAGCTTTGTTTTTCTTTTTCAAGATTACTTTGGCTAATTGGAGGTCTTTGTGGTTCCATATGAATTTTAGGATTGTTTATTCTAGCTCTGTGAAAAATGTTGCTATTTTGATAGAAATTACATTAAATGTGTGGATTGCTTTGTTCTTCCAATCCATGAGCATGGAATTTCTTTCCATTTCTTTGTGTCAATGTTCAATTTCTTTCATCAATGTTTTATAGTTTTCAGTGTACAGATATTTTATCTCTTTAGTTTGGTATGTTCCTGTGTATCTTATGATTTGTAGAATAATTATAAATGGGGTTGATTCCTTGATTTCTCTTTCTGCTGTTTCATTATTGGTTTATACAAATGGAACCAATTTTTGTATACTGATTTTGTATTTTGAGACTTTACTGAACTCATGTATCAGTACTAGCAAAATGTTGGAATCTTTTCCGTTTTCTATATATACCATCATTTATTCTGCAAATAATGAAAGCTTGAGACCTTCCTTAATGATTTGTATGACTTTAATTTTATTGCTGTTGTCTGAATGTGATGGCTAAGACTTAACAGTGCTATGTTAAATAACAGCACATTTTGTAAATGACAAATAAATGGAATATGGTGCTGGAATCAGATCTCAGAACTGTGCCTGCTCTTCTGCACCTAAAATAAAAGGTGAAATGTAAGATATAATTTCAGTAAAATATTAAAATACCAGGTACTATCCAAACAAGGAATAGTTTCACTTCAGATTTTATATATCAATCTCAAAAAATAAGATCATTAAATATATGAAAATGTTTATTTTATTTTCAAATCAAACATATAAGGACAAAAGGACAATAGTAGCTACTAAAAATAGTAGAAACTTCAAAACCTTTAATGAGAATTTTTCAATATCCAAAAGAAGCACTTTCTATTGTAACTGTTACAAAGTTATGTATTTAACTCATCATGTGCATTGATGAGCCAGTTACATACCAGTTGTATTTATGCTATGACCAGTAATCAGTTCTTTAAGTACTTTGGTTTATGCTTTTGGGAAGTGGAAAAAGGAGGATGTGAAAGGGGAGTGGAGTGAGAGTAGATCATAACATCAAAATTATTTTTTAAGTGATGGTGTGACTGATAAATATATCTTTCTGCCTGATGCTTGTCTGATAATGGAGGACTCAGAATATATATTCTGTTTTTCAAAGATGAATTAGCGTGCATATGAACAAGAACAGCCACAACAAAACCAAAAAACTTTTGTTTGAGAAAAAAAAAAAAATAAAGCATTTGCATTATCTGATAGTTTGAATTCAAAGTGTGATGACTTTGTTAAAATGAATACATTTCACCAAAAGTTCCTGAGGGGGCTTTGTTTTTCTAAATTGATAATTACTTGGCATCCCAGTGAGACTATTAAAATAGAGGCAAGTTAAAATCATAGGGACTGAGCAAAAAATTTAATTGTTTTTCATGGGTCTGGTGGGGAGAGGTTGGAAAGCAACTTTGTTTTCTTTACTTAGCAACTCTGGGAATTGGGAGCCCTGCCCCTTAAACCCCTGCTCTGGACGTTCCAAGGGACTTGTTAGAAAGCTACAGTACAACAATTAAAAAGTTATAATTAAACAGAGGAAATGACAAGTACTGCCTGTGTAGTTTGTATCCCCGGAGAAGACTAGCTTGTTAAACATCCCTTGGGTCTCTAAATCAGCTCTCTCTGGCATTCTGACAGTAATGAAGATACACATTCACTTAATGTGAAATTGGCAACAGTGAAAACAAAGAGAAACTTTGAGAAAAAGTTTTGTTTCTCCTGAGATCAGATGTACTTGTCAATAGGACTTAGAGATCATTTGCTTATCATTAAACACATTGTGTCTGTGATGATAAGTGCATTGGGAGTGGGAGGACAGTTGTGTATTCATTAATCTGAGGTCATAGAAGAGAAAAATTAGGTTTCTTTGGTGGCTTTAGGCTCATTTAACCACTATGCACCTGCCTTATGAGGCATTTGGGCTTAAAATGAGTGACACTAGAATCAATCAATCCTTTCAAGGATGGACTCTTTTCCCTAATTATGTCATTTATTTCAGTATCTTGAAGACAATTCCAGATTCAGACATAGCTTATTTTAATATTTTGACTATGTCACAGAATTTATGGTAATACTCCCACTGATCTGAAAATGTAAGTGGGCATTTTATTAGGTATGGAAACATATGCTAAGCAACTTCCTTACTTTTCAAGAAGCTATTCCATAGTTCAAAATTTATGCTTAAGTTTCACTTCCTCATAAAATCCAAGAATGGGAACCATAATATTCAAAACAACTAATTGTATCAATTTCATAAAGCTTTCAGTCAAGCCAATGAAAAATACAAACATTCATACAACAGACTGAAATTGACTTATTTTGATGAAAGTACTTCAATTTCAGCCTTCATTTAAGGAAAAGTATTGACTGTCTTGGAACACCCTCAAGCTAAGTCATGTTCTATCAGTTTTCTCTCTCTTTGCTATTTTGGTGTCTGTGCTCTGATCTAGAATTGTTTTTAATATTTTTCTAGTTAGTGTTCCACTTTCTGAACTTCTTCAACTTATATATACATATATATTTAAAATTGAAATATCTTAGGTCTCCCAAAATCTTCCCATCCCCATTTTCTTCCCTGTTTTTATGTTAGAGTATTTCAATCCTAGACATGTTTAAGATAATAATAGTATGATTATCATTACTATATCATGACATAACAAATGATTATAATATTTCAAATACTTAATTAATCATAATTTGGAAAATTATAAAATTTCCCAGCATACTCTATGTTGTTTAGTCTTTGGATAACTTATTTAAGATTGTAAAGTCTATAGATTTTTTAAAATACCCATGACTTATAACTCTCATTCCCCCCATTTTGTAACAACTTTTCATATCTCTTATCATTTTTTTTATAGACTGGGCACATGTGTGATTATTATCTTCTAATTAAATAAATCATTTTTTCACTATTTTGAAGCTGGGGTGCAGTCCATTTATTTTATATTTTATTTTATTATTTTATTTAAATTTTATTTTATTATTTTATTTATTTTATTTCAGTTAATTATATTTCTAAGATTTCTGGTTTTGTTTATTTTTTTTCTGTCACAACTAGAGTAATGTGTCTTCATTATTATAATGGAAATAAAGTAATTTTTTGCCTGTTTTTGGTGACACATTTCCATAACAAATCCAGAGAAAGTGATTTAATCACCTCTTCATATATTTGTTTTACACTGGACTACCCATTGCTGTGAATTTTCTAATCAACTGCTAATCTTTTTTGTTGTTGTTGTTTTTAAGATTTTATTTATTTGACAGAGATAAACACAGTGAGAGAAGGACCAGAAGCAGCGGGAGTGAAAGGGGGAGAAATGGACTTCCTTCTGAGCAGGGAGCTCAATGCAGGTTTGGTGATGGGACTCAGGGTTCATGACCTGAGCCAAAGGCAAATGCTTAACAACTGAGCCACCTAGGCACCCCATCAACTGCTAATCTTTACTCTACATTCTTATGTGTCATTGAGTATTTCCCATAATTTTTACTCCTGGAATTAAATGCAATCCTCATAAGTAATGTATTATAACTGTCCCTCAGAATGATGCATTACTTAAAATGTAATGCATGAGTAATTGCACTGATCATGCAAGCATGTTTAGATGTAGCTTTAAGAAAAACATGTACTAGTAGAAGACCTCTGGGGGAGAGAATGATTTAGGTCCTTGAATTCCAAGCAGCTGGGATTGCTTGGCCTGCTCAGGGTGGAACTACGACCTGCTTTATCTCTTCCTTATCTCCCCTGCCTCAGAGACAGCCTGCTGTTGTTCAAGACAATCCCTTTAATTGTGCTTGGTCAATTATAATTTATTTACTGTTTCACCAGGCATGTCTTGCTTTTCTTCTTACTTGTCCTTCAGACTTACAGTCAATGTATAACTCCCTTTCCTTCTTGTTTATCTACAAGCCTTCAATGGCCCCTTTGTTGATTACTGCTTAGCATCAAGTAAATATGAGACTGAGGATTTGTTCAGGACAATATTCCTTTCAGCAGTCAACCCCTGCTCCCTTTCTCTTATATCTGACTTGTTTGTGCCTCATTCTTCTCCCATGGGCCATCAGGAAGCAGCAATGTATGAACCATTTTTTATTAGAAACATATCTTTGTTTGCAAGTGTATTGAGAGAGGGACAACAATTCATTAATATGAGATAGAAGAAAAGTAAAATGAGTTTTCTTGATGGCTTTGTGTTGATTTTTATGGGTGCCTGGGTGGCTCAGTGGGTTAAGCCTCTGCCTTTGGCTTAGTTCATGATCTCAGGGTCCTGGGATTGAGGCCTGCATCAGGCTCTCTGCTCAGCAGGGAACCTGCTTCCTTCCTCTCTCTCTGCCTGCCTCTCTGCCTATTTGTGATCTCTCTCTGTCAAATAAATAAATAAAATCTTAAAAATAAAATAAAATAAAATAATTTAAATGATATCACAAAAGATACTGTGCACACAGGATATTATATTTTATTAATATTTACATGTTTAAAATAAAATAAAAATGTATCATCACCACACATACAGGAAATTCATATCAAGTTGCATTCAAACCATGGTCATCTCTCCCCACCTTTCCCAGAAAGCTACAATGTCCTTAATTGTTTTTTAGTCAATCCCATGTTTTCCTTTATAATTATATCATAAATATTTGTATCTTCAAATATCTCTGTGCATCTGTTTTGACCTTTACGTTCTTTGAACATGAATGAAGGACATTTCATTCAAAATGGAGTTCAGAAGCCATGAGATTGAGTTCTCATGCACTACTACTTATTGGGTTTATTCATTCATTCATGGTTCAGCAAGAAGGAAGATTTCCTCTTGGTCTGGCAATAGCAAGCTTCCCCTGGCCTGCAGGCAATGAGTTGACACCACTATTTTGAATTGTTGTTTTCCTCCAGTGACTTTTTTTTTCAGAAGGACCTGTTCTAACTTCCTCCTCCCCTCTATAAAAAGATGCTCTTCTTTGTTCTCTTGACTTTTCTATGATTTGCCATAGGTTGCATGTTCTGAACTGTAATTCTCCTGATATCCCTGAGTAAATGGATTTGCTACTAATTAACATTTTTTATCTAATTTTTAATGTTGACAATTCAAAGTGTCATACTAAAATTGTTCTTTTGTCTTTTCTCAACTGTTTTTGTCTGAGAGATACATTATTATAAGCACTGATGGTTTATAACTGCTATGTAGTGTTATATTGTCTCAATGACATATTAATTTTTGTTATCCAATACCGTTATATTACAAAAATTTGGACAAGTCTCCCTGTCAAAGTAAGAGTTACTTTAGGACAAACACCCAGGACAGAAATAAGTGGATTTTAGAACTAGGTAATTCCTGATTATTTTCCAAAGTGATTGAGCAAATTTACACACCTACCTTTAATTTATCAGACTTTATTTTGCTCCACAACATTATGAAAATCTGATGTTTGCTCATTTAAATGTTTACCAAAAATAAGTGTACAGTGCTATTTCCATGATTATTAATTGTTTTCATTTCCATGGTTATTAATTACACTCAGTATCATTTTATGGGTTTGTTCCTCATCCATGATTTCTGTTAAATTATGATTCATGCCTTTTGCACACATTTTTTTTTCTTGTGAGGTATTTGTCTTCAGGGACTTCTAAACACTTTACATCTGTTCACTTGCTGATTCACTCATGCATCTAACTGCTTAGGTGGACTTTTCATTTGAATGGCTCTTAGACCTCTCTGATATAACAAGTTTAACCTTGTATCTTGATCCCCCATCCTATAGTTTTCCAGGCACATCCTTCCTTATGCCTATGGACAGCAGTGGCATCCTTCAATGCCTTAGGCCCAAAGCTCTGGTGTCACCTATGAGTGCTCTGATCAGCTCACACTCTTATGTCATATCCACTGGGATTTCTATTGTCTCTAACTCAATTTCTATTGTCTCTAGTGCTCTGATCAGCTTACACTCTTATGTCATATCCACTGGGATTTCTATTGTCTCAAACACATCCAGAATCAGATGACTTCTCACCACCTCTGCTGTAACTACCTGCTCTGAGCCACATATATCTTTCACATAGGTTTCTAAAATGTTCGCTTAATCCCACTACTTCTACCCATGTCCCTCTGCAACATACTCTCAACAGAGTAGCTAAAATCAAACATGAAAGCCAGATTATAGACTTTGCTTAAAAACTTACAATGGCTTTCCATTGACCTTGGAGCCAAAGCCATAGTCCTTATGAAGTCTTCCAAAACTCTGCCAGTCATATTTCTAGATAAATCTGACCTCATCTCTTACTGCTCTAACCTCTGTCTTCTCCATGCCAATAAACTGGCATCTATGCAGTTCTGGAACATACTGTCCACAGTCTTCTTCAAAGTATGTATGGGATTAATTATTTCCTTGCTTTCTAGTCTGTACTCTGAAGTTACTTATTCAAACGGGCCTAGATAAACTTCCCATTTTTACCTTCATGGTTTTTTATTGATCTCATCTTCTTTGCTACTTTTTCTTTGACCAAATAACCAATACTCTTGTGACATTCTATATCATTTACTTATCTATTCTGTGTATATTTAGTATCTGTTATCCCCTAACACACACACACACTCAAGCTGAAATATACTGCGTTCCTAAGCAGGGATTTTTGTTTGTGTTCTTCTTTTATAATCTTATTTCATTTAAATTCAATTAAAATATATAGTGTATCATTAGTTTCAGATGCAGAGGTCAGTTATTCACTAATCACATATAATACCCAGTACTGATTCTATCATGTGCCCTCCTTAATGCCCATTATTCCTTCTCCTTACCCCTCTACCCTCCAGGAACCATTAGTTTTTTTCCTAAAGTTAAGGATCTCTTGTGTTTGTCTCCTTCTATGATTTTATCTTGTTTTATTTTTCCCTCCCTTCCATCATCATTCTTCATTTTGTTTCATATATATATATATATATATATATATATATACATATATGGCTTCATATATATATATACATATATATATGATAATTATTTATCTCTGATTCACTTATATCCCCCACTTCAATCAATGTGGCTGTAAAAGGTAAGATTTCACCCATTTTGGTGACTGAGTAATATTTCACTTGTGTATATGCCACATATTCTTTATCCATTCTTCTGTTGATGGACATCTGTGCTCTTTCCATAGTTTGGCTATTGTGGACATTGCTACTCTAGAACATTGGGAATGCATGCACCCCTTTGAATCACTATGTTTGTATCCTTTGGATAAATACATAGTAGTGTCATTGCTGGGTCATATGGTAGCTCTATTTTTAATATTTTGAGGAATCTCCATATTCTTTTCCAGAGTGGCTGTACCAGTTTGCATTCCCAACTGGTATAAAAGGGTTCCCTTTCCTCACATCCTCACCAACATTTGTTATTTCCAGACTCGTTAATTTTAGTCATTATAACTGATTTAAGGTGATATCTCATTGTGGGTTTGATTTATATTTCCCTGATGTCTAATGATTTTTTCATGTGTCTATTGACCATTTGTATGTCTTTTTTAGAGAAATGGGAGTTCATGTCTATTGCCCATTTCTTGGTTGGGTTAGGATGTTGAGTTTGATAAATTCTTCATACATCTTAAATACTAGTCCTTTATCTGATTTATAAATATCTTCTTCTATTCTATAGGTTGCATTTTCATTTTGTCGACTATTTTCTTTGCTGTACAAAAGGTTTTTATCTTTATGAAATACCAAAAATTCATTTTGTTTTTGTTTCCCTTGCCTTTGGAGACACAACTTGCAAGATGTTACTGCTGCTGAGGTCAAAGAGGTTGCTGCCACTGTTCTTCTCTAGGATTTTGATGGATTTCTGTCTCACATTTATGTCTTTCATTCATTTTGAGTTTATTTTTGTGCATGATGTAAGGACATGGTCCAGTTTTATTCTTCTGCATGTGGCTATCCAGTTTTACCAACATCATTTGAAGAGATTGTCTTTTTTTCCATTGTATATTCTTTCTTATTTTTTCAAATAGTAGTTGATCATAGAATTGAGGGTCCATTTCTGGCTTCTGCAAATTGTTCTATTGATCTATGTGTCTGTTTCTGTGCCAGTACCAGACTGTCTCAGTGATTACAGGTTTGTGAAATAGCTTGAAATTTTGCACTGTAACTCCACCAACTTTGTTTTTCTTTTTCAAGGTTGCTTTAGCTATTTGTTTTTTTATTTTCTTGTTCCACACACATTTTAGGGTTTTTTCCTCAAGTTTTGTGAAAAATGCTGTTGGTATTTTGATAGGGATTGCATCAAATGTGTAGATTGCTTTCGGTATGGACATTTTAACAGTATTTGTTCTTCCAATCCAACAACATGGAATATCTTTCCATTTCTTTGTGTTATTTTAAATTTCTTTCATTAATATTTTATAATTTTCAGAGACAGGCATTTTAATTTTTCGGTTAAGTTCATTCGTGATATCTTATTATTTTTGGTACAATTGTAAAAGGATTGTCTTCTTAATTTCACTTTCTGCTGCTCCATTTTTGGTGTATAGAAATGCAACAGATTTCTGTACAATGTCCCTATATCCTGTGACTTTGCTGAATTAATTTATCACTTCTGTTAGTTTTTGGTGGATTTTTATTATGTTTAATTAGCCAGCATGTCGTATATCATTCATTGTTTGTGAAGTAGTGCTCAATGGTTCATTATTTGCATATAACTCCCAGTGCTCATCATCATATTCATTCTCCTTAATACCCATCACCCACTTACAATATCCTCCAACCCTCCCTTCTGTCACCCTCAGTTTGGTGCCTGGAGTTTAGAGTCTCTCATGGTATTTCCCCTTCTCTGATTCCTTCCAATTAAGTTTTCCCTCCCTTCCCCTATGGTCCTCCATACTACCTATGGTCCACATATGAGTGAAATCATATGATAGTTGTCTTTCTCTGCTTGACTTATTTTCACTTAGCATAATACACTCCAGTTCTACCCATGGCAATGCAAATGGTAGGTATTCATCCTTTCTGATGGCTAATATTCCTTTGTATATATGAAACACATCTTCTTTGTGCACTCATCTGTTGAAGGGCATCTCAACTCCTTCATCAGTTTGATTATCATAGACATTGCTACTCTGTACATTAGGATGCAGGTGTCCCTTCTTTTCACTATGTCTGTATCTTTGGGGTGAATACCTTGTAGTGTTATTGCTGGGTCATAGGATATCTCTATTTTTAACTTTTTGAGGAAATGTCATACTGTTTTCCAGAGTGGCTGTACCAGCTTGTATTCCCATCAACAGTGTGAGAGATTTCCCTTTCTCCACATCGACCAACACTTGTTATTTCCAGACTTGTTAATTTATTCCATTCTAACTGGTGTAAACTAATATATAATTGTAAGTTTGTTTTATATTTCACTGATATCTTGTGATGTTGAACATTTTTTTTTTCATGTGTCTGTTAGCCATTTGTATGTTTTTGGTGGATTCTTTATATATATATATATTTAATATATATAAAGGTGTATATATAATATAATATAATGCCATCTACCCATAGGGAAAGTTTTACCTTTTATTTATTAATTTGGATATCTTTTATTTTTGTTGTTGTTATTGTTGTTGTTTAATTGTTTTGTCTAGAACTTCCAGTAGTATGTTGAATAAGACTGGTAAGATGGGAAATTCTTGTCTTTTTCTTGACTTAAGGGAAACATTCTCAGTTTTTCTTCACTGAATATAATGTTAGCTGTAGGTTTTTCATATAAGGGCTTTATTGTGTTGAGTTACATTCCCTCTGATGCAATGTTGATAATTTTTTTATCATCCAATGATTGTTGTACTTTGTCTAATATTTTTCTGCATCTACCAAAATGATGTTTTTTTTAAATCCTTTCTGTTACTCATATGATGCACCATCTTAAATGATTTGAAATTATTAAAGCATACTTGCATCTAGGGAATGGATGCCACTTTATCCTGGTTAATATTTTTCAATGTTTTTAATATTTTAATGTTTAATGTTTGGTTTGGTAATATTTCATCATGGATTTTTACATATCTCTTCATCAGGGGAATTGGACTGTAGGTCTCCTTTTTGTGGTGTCTTTATCTGGTTTTGGTATCAGGGTAATGCTGGTTTCATAGAATGGATTTGGAAGGGTTTTTTTCCTCTTCTATTTTTTGGAATAATTTGAAAACAATAGATGTTAACTTTTCTATAAACATTTGGTAGAATTCCCTTGTAAAGCTATCTGGTCTTGGACTTTCATTTGTTGGTAATTCTTGTTTTGTTTTGTTTCAGATTTAGTTTTATTGGTTATAGGTAGTCTGTTCAAATTTTCTATTTCTTCCTGGTCTAGTTTTGGTAGTTCATATGTTTCTAAGAATTTATCAATTTATTCTAAGTTTGCCATTTTTTTGACAAATTTTTGGAACATTCTTTTAGAATTGTTTGTTTTTCTGTAATATTGGTTGTTTTCTTCGATCATTTCTGATTTTGTTCATTTGAGTCCTCGTTAGAGTTTTATCAAGTTTGTTAATCTTTCCAAGGAACCCACCCCTGGTTTGTTGATCAGTTCTATTGTTTTTCATAGTTTCTATACCATTTATTTCTGGAAATACTCTATTATTTCCTTCCTCTGCTGGTTCTGGTTTTGTTAGCTCTTCTTTCTCTAGCTCCTTTAGGTGTAATATTAGGTTGTTATTTTGTGATTTTTCTTGCTTCTTGAGGTAGTCTCTCAAAACTGCTTTTGTTCCCCACCAGAGTTGGGACAATTGCTTTGTCTCTTTTAGTTTAGTTTAGTTTAGTTTTAGTTTTTGTTTTTTATTTTCTATTGCTTCCATGTATTTTTTTTTCTTCTTCTTTGATTTGTTGGTTGTTTCTTAGTATGTTACTTAACCTCCACATATTCATTGTCCTTCCAGATTTTTCTTGTGATTGATTTGTAGAGTCACAGCATTGTGTATAGAAAAGATGCAAGGTATGACTTTGATCTTTTTAAATTTGTTGAGATTTGATTTGTAACCCAGTATGTGATCTATTCTGGAGAATGTCCCATTTGCTCTTGAAAGAATATGCATTCTGCTGCTTTACGATAGAATGTTTTGAATATATCTTTTAAATCTCTTTTTTTTTAATTGGCATGTCTCTTTAATCTTCTTCACTTTTTTAATAATTATTTATTTTATTTTTTCAGTGTTCTAAGATTCATTGTTTATGCTCCACACCAAATCTATCTGTTCTGGTGAATCACTATTTCCTTGTTGATTTTCTGTTTGGATGGTCAGTCCATTTGTATATGTGGGGTGTTAAATTACCCTAGTATAATTGCATTACTGTAAATTAGTTCCTTTACATCTATTTTTAACTATCTGATTTCTTTTTTATTAGTATTTTTTCATTTAAAAATATTTTATTAATTTATTTACCAGAGAGAGTACAAGCCGGGGAGTGGCAGACAGAGGGAGAAGCAAGCTTCTTGCTCAGCAAGGGGTCCAATTCAGGGCTTAATCAAAGAACCCTGGGATTGCCACCTGAGCCAAAAGCAGATGCATAATAGACTGAGCCACCTGGGCATCTCATTACTATTTTATGTATTTGAATGCTTTTATATTGGATGGATAAAAATTTATAATTGTTATATCTATATTTTTGGATCATCATCTTTATTATATGGCATTTTTCTTTGTCTCTTTACAATTCTTGTATTAAATATTTTGTCTAACATAAGTATTGCTCCTATGGATTTCCTTTGACATGCATTTGTATGATAAATTTTTCTCCATTTCCTCACTTCTGATTTTCAGTCTGCTGGTGTCTTTAGGTTTGAAATGAGTCTCTTGTAGGTAGCATATCGATGAATCTTGATTTCATGTGAGTTTTTAAAAATATGTATTCTGTCATTCTATGACTTTGTAACGTTTAGTCCATTTACATTCAAAATATTTTATATGTATGTATTTATCATCATTTTGTTACTTTTTGTGGCTGTTTTTGTAATTTTTCTCTGATATTTTCTTTTCTTACTCTATTTCATGGCTCTCAGAACTTATTTAGAAATACACTTGGAATTATTTCTCCTCTGTGCATATCTGTTACTGTTTTTGATTTGTGGTTATCATTTGTTTTGTATATGCCATCTTCTGTGTATAGTAGCTTATATTAAGTTGATGGGTGTTTAAGCTTAAACCCATTTACTTCTCTCCACCACTTTCCCACATTTTAGATATATGGTGCCATATTTATTTTTTTTTATTTTTAAATTTAATTTATCTTTTCAGTGTTCCAAAATTCATTGTTTATGTACCACACCTAGTGCTCCATGCAATATGTGCCCTCTTAATCCCCACCACCAGGCTCACACATCCTCCAATATTTTATATATTTTCATTTTGTGAACTCCTTGACTGATTCTTACAGAAATACTTATTTATATTGCTTTTGTGTTTCTTACTTTTTCTACTATTTCTTATTGCCTTTCTTTTCTATACAGAGTCCTTTTTAACATTTCTTCTAGGACTGGTTTAGTGATAAACTCTTTTACTTTTTGTTTGTTTGAGAAACTCTTTATTTCTCCTTCTAGTCTGAATGATAGCCTTACTCAAAGGAGTATTTTTATCTGTATTTTTTCCCTTTCATGACTTTCATTATATCATGCCATTCTCTTCTGGCCTGCAATATTTCTGCTAAAAAATCTGCTCATAGCTTTACAAGACTTCCCTTGTATGTAAATCCTTTCTTTTCTCCTGTTGCTTTTAATATTTTCTTTTTCACTACTTTTTGCCATCTTACTGTGTCTTGCTGTGAATCTCCTTGGATTTATTTTTTGGGGGGAGGGGTTATTGATGCCTTCTAAGTCTGGATATCTGTTTCCCAAAATTTGGGAAGTTTCCAGCTATTATTTCTTCAAATACATATTCTGTATTATTTTCTCTTTTCTTCTTCTTCTTCTTCTTCTTCTTCTTCTTCTTCTTCTTCTTCCTCTTCTCCTTCTCCTTCTCCTTCTCCTTCTCCTTCTCCTTCTCCTTCTCCTTCTTCTTCTTCTTCTTCTAGGATTCCCATAATATAAATGTCACTACACTTAATCCAGTCAATGAATTTCCTAAGCCTATTCTCATTTTGCATATTTTTGTTCTCACATGTTCAGGTTGATTACTTGATGCCCTCCATTTTTTTTTCCCAAGACCAATGAGTGTCCATATAATTATTACTTTATAGTTTTTATGAGGTATACTACTTTTATCTGTTTCACTCAGGTCTATTACTGTGATTTGGTCCTATTATTTCACTTGGGGCATTTTTTCCTTTTCCCTCATTTTTTCTAGCTCTCTGTGTCCATTTTTGGATGTTGTGAAAACCATATATGTCTCCTGCTTTTAAAAGTAGTGGGAAGAATGTACACTTTTAACAAAGTGACTCTGGTTCTCTTTCACAAGGGATGTCCAGTCACTTTGGAGATGAGGGCTGGCCAGGCTACTCCACAAAGGTCATTCTGGTGGGCCTACGGTTCTCATAAAGTGGTCCTCTTCCACAGGAAAAATGCAGCATCTGGATAAAGTGGGGCTGCCTGGGCCTATTTTTACAAAGTGCTCGTGTGGGGCCATGGAGCTCTCAACCCTTATGTGCTGGTTCTCTTCCACAGGAGATTTACAGATGCTGTAAGCACTGGGCTGGCTGTGACTGCTCAGAAAATCTTGCATGGGTAGTGCAGTTTTAATAAGGTTCACTTGCCATGGACCAGAGACACGGTCATTGATATGGGTTTCCTCTGCAAGGCATGGAAGCCATGACCCTTCCTCAAAGTGAGGGAGTGAGGCAAGGTCATGGTCATCGACACCATGCAGCTTTTCCTTCTTTGTTCTTCCTTTTCACCTGATTAGTTCTGAAAAACACTTCTCTCTTTCTATTTACAATTACATTAAGCCTTTCTCTGCTTCTACTTTTAGCTTGCTTATGTCAAACCTCAAGTTTCACTCTACCCTTTTAAGACATGACAATTAATAGAGATAATGAGAAACACAATCATAGTAGTATGGTAGCTGCATTGTAACTAGCTTGGTTCAAATAAAAGAAATCTCATAACCACATGACCTCATGCTCACCCTCCTGCATTTAGGGGAAGCAGAAATTTCTGATAGGATAGTGATTGATAAAAACCACCTGAGCAAGACACGTGATGTGTATCAGTAAGGATCTGTCTTTGTCTGTAATTGATTGTTTCTTAGATTAGACTTTAACCAAAATGTAATATAAATAAAGAACCCTGAGAACAATGTTCTTGGGAGATCCCCAAACCACTCTTCGAATCCTGTCTCTTCATTATCGCCAATGCTGTCCCCACCTTTTTGGTCCTGTCCTCACAGTTTCTGGGGCTGGCCCCTGGTATGCACTCATTTTCCCTGAGTGGTGAGCAAAGACCAAGACCACAGCCTCTCAAAATACTTGGGTTGGGATACATGGCTTTGCAAGATTTTCATGGATCTTCTTGAGAGAGGGGACACGCAGTGCTGGGAAGGAGGCAAGCATGATTAGAAAAAAAAACAGATCCTGTGAATGGCAGCAGGGAAGGACTTGGTGAAAGAAAAGTTATTTAGCAAATGTCATCACAGCACTTGTTCCTGTAGGTGGCCCTGTATTTATGCTGAGGGGCAATGGAGAGAAATGGCTGCTGCCAGCTCTTTTCTTCCTGAAGGGGGTCTTCCTGTGATCCCTGCCTCACTAGAAAGCACTCCAATTTGAATCTGAAATTAGTAAATAACTCCTCCTCTCTTCTGCCCCAGGCATTTTTCAAAGTATACTTCTGTGTTGTTTCCATGGGCTGTTTTTTTGCTCTGTCTCATTAAGGGTAGAGACTCAGCTTCCTAATACCCTCTGGACTTTTGGAAGAAAGTCAAATCCATTGATACTTAAAATTATATCCTTTAAGCCATGCTGGTTGTAAAACTTAGGAAATTTAGACTTTCTTCTTTGAAAGCCAAATATTATGGGAATTTATCTTTTTCTTTTTTTTTCTTTTTAAAATATTTTATTTATTTATTTGAAAGAGAATGAGAGAGAGAGAGAGAGAGAGAGAGAGAGAGAGAGAGAGAGAGAGAGAGAAAGGAGAGGGGGAAGGTCAGAGGGAGAAGCAGACCTTCTGCCAAGCAGGGAGTCTGATGTGGGACTCAATCCTGGGACTCCAGGATCATGACCTGAGCCAAAGGCAGTTGCCCAACCAACTGAGCTACCCAGATGACCAGAATTTGTCTTTTTCATGTTGGATCCCTGATAATAGCACATTTTTCACCCTTCTCTATGCCCCTGGATTCTCCACCACAGTTGTCCAGGACCCTTTTAAATCTCCACCATATCTCCATCTTTCCTACCCTCTTTAATGCGCCCTCTTCTCTACCTTTAGCTGTGGATTTTGTTCTGCTAGTATTCAGATCCTTTTCTGAGTTATTTACATTGTAAGTATTATTTAGTTGTGTCTGTGGGAGAAGGCAAGTTCAAGTTCCTCCTAATCTACAGTGTTCACAGTGTCCTTGAGTTGATATTTTTGTAATTGACTTCTACGTTATAAATTGTGCTTGCATGAATTAAGATATACATAAATAAAAAGATACTTTGTAATTGGTTGATAACCCCTCTAAATACTTTTGTTATCTGAGTTTGCCTTTATTTTTTATGTATTTATTTTTAATTTTGTCTTTTTATTATTGTTGAAGAAAGTGGATAGTTTGGTATGAAGAAACTCTTGTAGTCTGGATTTTGATGGATGCCTATTCATGATGTCATCTTCCTCTAAACCCTATATTACCATTAAATTATTATTACACATAAAATTTGATGTCATATTTGGGCAAGATGATCTATATATGTGGTTCTGTCTATTTTGAAGTTTTCAGCAAACTTTAAAGATCATTGCCTAGATTTATGCAGTCACTACAGTACCCAAAGTGATGTTATTGACATTGTCTTTCTTCGTCATTTCTTAGCTGAAATCCTTCTTGAAGACAACCCCCTTACCATACATAACCTAATTATTTAGCAACCTTATCTTCCTGATATACAGATTATATAGGAAGTGAAAAATACTATTTTTTTCTTTTATTAGTTTTAATGAGTTTATTCCCTAAAAGCTTCCAATGTTCACCAAAACATTTTAGAACAATTCAAAACTACTTAATTTAAACATATTTCCTGTGCTAAATTAATGAAATCACTATCCGTACTGGCACCCAAATGTCCAATCTTTGGCAATAGAAGCATATCACTTGTTGCCTAGATCCATTTGTCATGACCCTATTTGGTCACATTCATGTTTTCTGGTGTGTCCACAAATTCTCAGATTGTTATATATAAATTCTACTCCTTACCTATAGTTTATCATTACTCTAAGGATTTGTGATTCTTTTATAAGAAATAGTTTTTAGATACTACAATTTCAGGAATGGTAGTGTTCATTGTTATCATATTAGTTTTTATTTCTAACTCTTTTTAATGGGCAAAGCTATGAGTTAATCATAGTTTAAAGGTATACTATATCATGAGTTCTTGTATTTTTTTAATCTTGTAAAATTTTTTATTGTTAAAAATGGAGAATTTTGGTGGATGGTTTTATGTATTTTTTCTTGAAATCACATATGTTAACTGAAAACATTTAAAAACTTTTTGAAATTCTTTGCATTTAGGTTGTATCACATGAAATATATACAGTCGAGTTACTTTGTTTTAAAGTCATTTTGATTGGTTGAAATATAAGACATGTGACTATAATAAAAATCCCAAAATGCTATAAATCTTTTAGAGATTTTTATAACCTTCCTAGTTCAAAGTTAACTTAGCACGCATAGTGTCCTTAAAATATAGAAGTTGTATTTAAATATATATATTTCTATTTTATTTATTTATTTATTTATTTATTTATTTATTTATTTATTTATTTTACAAAGAAAAAGAGCATGCATGAGCGGGGGTAGGGTCAGAGGAAAAAGAATCCTCAAGCAGGCTCTCTGTGGGATCCAACGCAGGTCTCCATCCCAGAATACTCAGATAATGACCAAAGTCAAGAGTTAGAGGCTTAATTGGCTGAGACATCCAAACAACCCTAAAGGTTGCATTTTTAAGACAAATGTAAAATTAACTCATTTTTGAAAAAAGAACTAGTTATATACCTTTAAATATTAGAACTCAATGTTTGGAAATATGTCTACCATCATGAGATTTTGCTGGATAAAATTATGAAGGAAGTGATCTCTAAAACCACATTGTATATGTAGTTGCAACTAGGAACAATTCTCTAACCTGTTTTTAAATTCCAAAAGAAAAAGTCCAAATCTCTTGATTACCCATTTTAAATAAAACATGCTTACAATAGTTTCAGACTTGTCTGTAAGATCAAATTTTAACAGCATGTTGGTGTATTTGTAGAAATATACTTAGAAGTATCATGATTTAGTAAGCACCATCATTAATGTATTTGCCCCATTTTGGAATAAGATGTGTTATGATATATCATTTTTAGCTCTGGATAGTCAGTGATTATAAATGTTAAAGTGTAATACAGTATAAAATCAGAACTCATCATCAGAGTCAGGTCTTCTATTTATTAATCATGAAGTATTAAATAAGATTTCAAAAACATGGAGACATATTTACTTATATTTCTCTTATGAAAAATACATTAATTAATGATTTAGTTTTATTATGTATTATTGTGATAAAATGTGTGCATCACATTACGTTAATTATATTAAAGCTTATTAAAATGTTATTCACTTTGTTTTAAACTTATGATTTTATTGATATTTAAATATTTTATACAATATACAAATATAAAGTAAATATAAGCCAAACCTTATAACTGCCCCAAGTGGCATTTTGCATCTTGTATTACTGTGATCTCAGTCTTGGTACTTGCCCTTTCTCAGTGAAATTTTCCACAACCATTGATTTTGTGATCCCAAATATGTAGTTATGATACATTTGTTGATAGATACTACTAGTAATTGGAATAATATGAATTTCTCCTTCCCTTCTTTCCTACTTTATGTATGTTCACTACACATTTGTTGAGGGATGCCAAGTGCTGGGTCTCCAAAGTTGCTTCTCCAGTCAGTGCTTAGAGTTTAAGATGTGCAATGATATAGATATGGCCAGTGTAATGTATGTGCATGGTTATTGAGTGATACTTTTTTTTTTCAAAATGATGAGATACACTATACACATCTTACCAGTTTATTTATTAATTATACCTTAAGCTTAAATAAAAGAAAGATTCACATGTCATTTGATACATCCATCTTTAGCCTTCATTCTGTATGGGTCATGATTCAGATGCCTAGGAATACAGAAACCTAGGGAAAATAAAGTATAGCAGGAAAAAAAATTCCTCCCCTTCAAATACAACTACAGAAAAAAATATTGAAAGTATTTTTGAGATGATATATTCACTATTGTCTGTGGCACACCAGACTTCCATTGCATGAAGCATAAGTCTATTTACTATTTTAAAAGGACAAATGTAGTATTCTGCATTATCTGTAGCTGAACATTAGAAAATTAACATTTTGTGTTCAGTGGACTAGGATATTTCTCCAATGAAATTTAAAGTAATCCACATGAAGATCAAACTTAGAATGCCTGTCTCATAAAAACAGTGTTCTAAGGCAACTAGCCAAAATCATTGCAGAATATTCATCATACAGCATATCAAGTACTAGGTACAATGAAGAGTAAATCCAGGGGGGTAAATATACACCCCAGATGTCCCCATCCCACCTTCACATATCAACACATAAATGGCAAAAAATACTGAAACCACTCATCTCTAATGTTTAAAATTCAAAAAAAAAAGCCAAATAAGCTAATAATTTAAGATGGATGTTTGCAATGCTAAGAGGTGCAAGAAATATGGGGAAGGTACAATTTCAGCTTTACACAGTCTATGCTCTCTTTTGGATACCAAACACATAAATACTCTAGATGTCTAGCTATACAAAGTTCATTCTCTTCTATGTTGCATGAGTTGTACATGCCAGTGAAATCATATAAGATAGTCCAAAATATACATATTACAAAAATGCAATGCACAATATGATGATAAAAATAATAATATCAGAGTAACAATGCAGCAAATTCTGAAAGGAGGGAGTCCAGAATTAGTTTTCTTTTAAAATTTTCCTTTTTTTTTATTGTTACTTATTTTTTTTTCCAGTGTTCCAAGGTTCATTCCCCATTCCCCACACCCAGTGCTCCATGCTTTAGGAGTCCCCAGTACCCACCACCAGGCTCTCCCATCCCTCTACCCCCCTCCCTCCAAGTCCCTCAGTTTGTCTCTGTGTCTGAAGTCTCTGTTGTTTCGTTTCCCTCCCTGGATTACCCTAGTCCCCATTTACTTTCCTTCTCCCACTGTCCACTTAAAATAAAAATTCAAAATGAAAATACATTTCAGTGTTTCAAATGATTAACTTTTTTCAAAACATTCATATAACCACCTAATTTCATAAAAAAGAAAACTTTCAGAAGATTGCTTTATATTTCTCTTTCTAAAGGAATTAATTTATGTGGCTTCCATTTGGCTTTCCTTAATAAGGAACAGGAAATAATGAAGACAGTCATGTATGAGCTTAATTTTAAAGAAAAGAAAGAAGAAAGAAAGAAAGAAAGAAAGAAAGAAAGAAAGAAAGAAAGAAAGAAAGAAAGAAAGGAAAAACATCCTCTAACTAATGTTTACTCAGCTTGCCTGACTAAACAAGAAGGCCATCGTGTTCTGCTGATCATCACACACACAGACACACACACACACACAGAACATCAACATCATAAAATGTCAGTATGATAGAGTAAGATAAAAACAAGTCCTACCAATGACATAAGTAAACACAGAAGAAAATAAGAATGCAATCTAAACCTCAGAAATGATAAATATGTTCTCCTAGTTAATATGATCTGTTGCTACTTATTTACCAATTGTAGCTTAACAATTTTTATTCTATATGCCTTCTAAGTAAATTTCTCTCATTTTCTGACCCAGTCTAGGGAAAATCATCCTTGTGTGATTTTTCTCATCAAGTACCCCCAAAAATCCCAAATAAGGCCTTTCTACCATCCTCTTACTAATCCATGATGTCCTGTCTTCTCATGGAATAAATCCAGCTTGTTCACTTACTTGTTCACTCAGAATGGCCTTCAGCAAGACAGGATTACAGGAATTTTCCTGTTTTGTCTGTTTGGTATTAATTTATTTGGAATTCCTCATCATATGCTATATAAAAAGTGCCGACAATAATATATGGTTATTGTTTTCATTAAGCAATGACATGAACTAGATTGTTTCAGGAAAATTAGTATGACAAAATATCTGTGTTTAAAAAATATTGTAGTGGAACGCTATACTGATTTCAAGGGAAAATTTTACTGTCTGAATCACAAATGTCTCAAATTGTAATGCAATGTATTTTATTATAGAAATGATAGACATGATTTGACTCACAGACTAATTAATTTTATATTAGAAGTACTTTCTTGGTGAATATATTATATATTATATATGTTAATATATTTAATGTTTATATGTGTTTACAGAAAAATGCTTATGTATATGCATATATAAGAAGGAGAAAAATGTATTTTTAGAAAGATGTTGGGATATATATTATGGGATATATTTATATGAGGTGGATGTATATTACATTATAGACGTAGTTAAAATTAGAATTATAAAATTGTGGAGACAATAAGAAAGCTGAGAGTAGAATAAGAATGAGAGAAAAACTTTACATTTACTGTGATTAATTGTGAAGCTTTTTATGAAAGAATTTTAGAAATATGTAAAGTGATAAGTATCAATTAATTGTGAAATGGTAAGAAAGTAAGTGCATTTTAGAAATCAGGAGGGAATTTCTTGCTCTTAAGAGGGAATAGGAAAATCTGGAACGGAAATATTTATAAATGATCAGTAAAATCTGAGATGTTCTTGGAGATGATTCTGGAGTACAGAGCTGACATTCCCTTTTGAAACTACTAATGTTTCAGAAATGCAAAAACTTTCTGAATCCCTGTCTGCATCTCCTTGTTTCGGAAACTATACACAATTGGGTTTAATGTTGGGGTCACAAGAGTATAGAGTGCAGCTATCACCTTGTCCCTTTCAAATGAGTAGCTGGAAGCAGGGCGGATATATGTGTAGATTACAGGGGAGTAGTAAAGGGACACCACTATGAGATGGGATGAGCATGTTGAGAAAGCCTTCTTCTTGCCTTCTGCTGTGCGGATGTGGAAAATGGCAACAATGATAAAACCATAGGAGATGCAGGTGAGTGTGAAGTCACCTATGGCCAGGGTAATATCAGCAACATATACCATCACCTCATTGATTCTCACAGGGCTGCATGACAGAGACAACAGTGGGGGTATCTCACAGAAAAAGTGGTCAATGATGTTTGGCCCACAAAAGGTCAGCCTCAGAATGAGGCCAGTGTGTACCCAGGAATTGGTTATTGCAATCACCATGGTAATGCCAAGCAAGGTCACACACATATGGTGGCTCATAATAGTTCTGTAGCGAAGAGGGAAACAGATGGCCACATAGCGGTCATAGGCCATTGTGGTGAAGAGAACCATCTCAGCTCCTAGGGACCATGTGAAGAAAAAGAGCTGGGACATGCAGCTTCCATAGGAAATACTCCTCCTTGATGTTAGCATAGTCACCAGCATCTTTGGTATAATGCTTGTTGTACAGATGATGTCCACAATAGCCAGTGCCAAAAGGAAAACATACATAGGCGTATGCAAAGTGGTGTTATAGATGATGGCAATCACAATCAGTGCATTGCCAAGAAAGGCCACAATGTACATGAAGAGAGAGACAATGAAGAGAACTCTCTGCAGTTCAGGTTTTTGGGTGAGGCCCAGAATCATAAACTCAGTTACGATGCTGTTATTCATCTTGCTTTGATGTCAGACATTGAAGAAAGTGAGCAATTGTGGATTAAAATGATCTGGGTGCTTTATTAGGGGTGTGTGTGTGTGTGTGTGTGTGTGTGTGTGTGTGTGTGTGAATTTAGTGATTTGTGTGTTGATATGATACACCTTTGTAGCAAGAATCCCATTTTGATGGAGTTCTGACTTCCAGGCAATATCCTCTATTTTCCAGATGGATATAATTTTCTGATGCATGTTCTTCAATTAATGACTTCATTAAACTGAAGCTACTGGTTGGAGAAGAAAAAGATAAGAAAATAAATATATTTATGTATTTCAATATTACCATTTTGAGTTGAAACTTATTTGAATATAATTCACATGTATATGAAATAGAATACAAAAATAACATATCTCACTAGTTGTTAACTACATGTTCTTTTTTGAAACATATGTGAGCAGAAAGATCTAAGTCAAAAGAAGATGACAGGGCTAATAATAGTGCAAAACTTTCAGGGGAAAAATGTCCAACAGAATATCCTGAGGCTGGATATCCAGGGACCAATGAATAAATCACTGGTGTCTAAAAACTAAACAATTTAATCAATTGCTTGCTGGATATTTTCTCTTCAGTTGCAGGGGTACATTTCCAAAATTGCATGAACTGATTTGATGTGCTGTCATACAATGGTAAAACTATTGGACATAAAATTAGCCTGATGGTGGGTACTGAGGGCACCTATTGCATAGAGCACTGGGTGTGGGGAAGGGGAATGAATCTTGGAACACTGGGAAAAAAATTAAGTAACAATAAAAATGAATAAATAAATTAAAAAAAATTAGAAGATCTAGGATTGCATCTTTAGTATAACTGTAAATTGGCCACTAAAGATTCATTAAATTTCATATTTCTTATGAAATCTATTTCCAAAAATATATAAAATGGAATAACTATTAGATATTTTATAATGTGTAAGTTTCTTAGGAATTCTTGAAGAGAGAGGCAAATGGAAAAAAAGTTTTCTGAAAAATAGCCAGATTTATGAGGGGATTTTTTTTTCTTTTTTCTTGTGTGTGTGTGTGTGTGTGTGTGTGTGTGTGTGTGTGTGTGTTAGTATGTAAGAAGCTTATTACTGTTATCTTTAAACAAATTAAGAAATATTAAAAATGTTTCATTTCTTTTTAAAATTAAATTTAGTTTAATTTAAATTCAATTAATTAACATATAATGTATTATTAGTTTCAGAGGTAAAGTTTAGTGATGCATCAGTCGCATATAGCACCCAGTTCTCATTACATCACATGCCCTCCTTAATGCCCATTACCCAGTTATGCCTCCCTCTACCCATCTCAGTCTCCAGCAACCCTCAATTTATTTATTATAGTTGAGACTCTTACAGTTTGTCTCCCTCTCTGATTTCATCTTAATCTTTCCTTACCTTTCCCTATAATCCGCTGTTTTGTTTTGGAAATTCCACATATAAGTGACATCATTTTATAATTGTCTTTCTCTGACTGACTTCTTTCACTTACCATAATACCCACTAGTTCCATCCATGTCGTTGTAAATGGTATGATTTTATGCTGTTTGATGGCTCAGCAATATTCCTCATATATGTGTGTGTGTGTGTGTGTGTGTGTGTGTGTGCAGCCTCTTCTTTGTCCACTCATATAGGGTTGCTCTATTTTTAATGCCTTGAGGAATGTCCATACTGTTTTCCAGAGTGGCCATACCGTTTGCACCGTTTGCATTCCCACCAATAGTGTCAGAGGGTTCCCCTTTCTATGAGGAAAATTCTCATTCTTCTTATTACTTCCCCCCCAAAAAAATCCTCTAGCATTTTGTCAACTGCATTCTTTTTTGTTTATTTGGATATATCTGTCTTCAAGCATAATCAGCTTTTACTGGAACACATGACTGTGAGGACTATTTTGACAAGGTCCATCTAGTAAAATGTCCAAAGTATCTGTGAATTTATTAATAACTTTGTTTCATAATTGTTCTTTGAATTTTCAGAGATCATACTCTACTTACTCCTGTTACCTGAACAGAGGAAATAAAAATCATTTGGGGACCACATGGAGTCTGATTTTTTCCTCTAAGGTCTGAAAGCTGAATTATTAATTTCTTAAAATTAATGGACTGAAATATGTCAAAATTACTGACTAATCTATGTGTAGTTATTCATACCAGTAGAAAATATTTTATCAAATCTATAAGCCACCTTGAGAATGCCTAGTTTTAGTTCTTATTTTCTGATAGCACAAGAATGTAACACCTGTCATTGCTTAGATCTATAATCATTTTGTAACAACCATGATGGGGCTTTAACATTTTCATCTGTATAGAGTTTATATGAAAACAGTGCAGTGACAAATGAATAACAGAAGCCAAGATTACATATCTCATAAAAGGAAGAGACAGGATTGATGTTATTTGATGCAAAATGAACAAAACTTTTAAAAGTGCTAAGAAAAGAGAGAGAGAGAAAGAGAGAGAGAGTCAGTTTTACTTGAGCCCAAGTGAGGACAACTGTCTGGGATACATAATCTTCACAAAGAAAAGAGTGCTCTGGAGAGAAGGAATATTTAATACAGGGATATTTAATAATATATAAATACATATTAATGCATATAAATTTTATATATTAATATAATATTATAACAATAACATTATTATACTAAATATTATATAATATTAATAATATAATAATATTAATATTGATATATTAATATATTAATATATCAGGGATATTTAATACAGGAATATTTAATTATATATATAGTTACATCAGAAGTTATAAATTATCATGAGGACGGATATTGCAGAAAATCACAAACTTTATTATTTTGTTTTTAGTACATATAAGTTTGCAAGCTTTGGAGGTATGTGGATAGAACTTAGGGAAATTTTTATTTATATCTTTAGTTGTGTTTTTTTTAAAGTTATTTGCTAATGAAGTAGATTCCATGTGTGCTCAAGGCAGAAATAGAGCCCATGCTTTGACATTTGGTGAAGCCATTCTGACCTTGGTGAAAGGGTAGCTTCCCTAGGACACCAGTAGCAGGTCCCATAAACATTAAGCTTTGAAACTTTCCTTTATCACACCTAGACTCTCTAACATTTAACATTGTTATTAACGTCTCTGCTATATGCTTTCAGGTAAAATACGAAAAGTATGGCAAACATACATGAAAACTAAATAATATGAAAAGAGTTTTAAAGAATATGAGAGTTTTATTCTGAATGAAACATGACTTGAAACAGGAAAATAAAGATGAGAACGTTGATATTTGAAGTTCAATTAACATATTTTTAATATTGGGCAATCTGTGTGTGGCTCAGTTGGTTAAGTATCTGCCTTTGGCTCAGATCATGATCTCAGTCCTGGGATCTAAACCCATATCTGGGTCTCTGGTCCATAGGGAGCCTGCTTCTCCCTCTCCTCTGACCCTCACCTTGTCTGTGCTCTCTCTGTGTCAAATAAATAAATAAATAAATAAATAATCTTAAAAAACAATATTTTAAATGTCATATTGAAATGAATGATAACTAACCTTTGAAATATGAGTGTTAAATGCATTTTTAAATTATATTAGGAAGCCCTGGTCTAGTTATTTCATCTGAATTAGAGATACGTTCTCAAAGATTTTTGGATGAATCTATAGGGTAACGGTCTTTTTCAAGACTATGTGATCTTACCCACTGAAATATACACTCAAGTATAAACTTAACCTTCCTTGGTGATGAAGAAGAAACCTTCAATTTTCATTTGGAGAATTGTTACCTATATATGTAAAAATATCTAATTATGTAATTATTAATGATCTATTTATGTGAAGCTGGATGGGAGGGAAAAATTCAGTCCCAGGATATGAATCAGAATTTTATAATATGGTAAAAGTTTGCAGAGATATTGGGTAATTCACTTCTTATTCACTGTCTCTGAGAACAAAAGACTGAGGGTACCTGGAGATTTCTTTTCTCATCTCTTTTTGGAACATCCTATACCCTTCACAGTGGTAATGACATTGGTTCAGCCCTGTTCTCAGTGCTGATTCTATGAACTGGGACAGTTACTGTGTGCAAATGAAGACAAATCCAAAAGGGGACCATCATACAGTTCATGGAGAGAAGAAGGTATATATTGACTATAATAGTTTTGTTCAGAATATGCATTATTGATTTAGAGTCTCTAGAGATAGATACCCTTGTCAATCCACAGAAATCTTGAGTGTGGTCAATGGTTTCTACTGATATTCTGTAAGTAAGGCATTCCTGCTTTGTATGCTATCTTCAGCCCTAAGAGGCCATAGTATATGGTAAATAAATAAATAAATGTTTGCTTACATCAGCAGGGAAACCTATTTCTCCAGATTTTATAAGTTAATAGTCACTGAATCTTGGCCATGTCCTTTTCTATTCCTCTCATCTCAAATTATTATATTGCTTTAGCTTTTTTAATCTAATTCAGATTTTCTATTATTTAAATTTGGAAGTACAAAAATCAGTGAAAATTAGTTAGAAATAGGTTAAACATATAGAGATTAATTATTGATTCTGGCATTTTTTTCCTCTATGACATTGCATTTTCAAAGTACATTTTCTGAGTTTCCATCTATCCTCATTAGTTAAATGGAAACTAAAGACATTGGTAAATTGAGTTGCTCTGAGAATTAATGCAAATTAATGTAAAACCTTAGCCTAAAACTTAGCCCACATTGAGCTGCCAATTAAATATGATAATGATTATTATTTGTAATCAAAATCTAGTCTATTTTTTAAATCATAGTTTGAACATCTGGAATTTTTAAATTAATTATGGGACAATTTTTAATGATTAATAGAAAGAAAAATTCCAATACTACATTTGAAATTATTGAATAATTATTATAATAAAAGAATAAGCAGATTGTTTTAAAACAACCTAAAACATAGTTCAGTTAAATCTGGTTATCATTAAAATTACTTTATTCAATAAATATTTAAATATCACACTTCATACTAGTCATTATGCTATTATAGTTAATTAAAATAAACTAGGAATGCAATATATGTCTTCAATTTTCTCAGGGTTAATGGTAAAACAATCAGCATGCATTGGGATATACAGCAATTTTGTATAATAACACATTTAATCTGGTTTTGGATAAGATTATGGAAAATTTAATCAAAATATTAAATGTTGGGGAGCTTAGGTGGATCAGTTGGTTAACAACTGCCTTTGGCTCAGGTCATGATCCCAGAGACCTTAGATCGAGCCCCTCATCAGACTCCATGCTCAGAGGGAAGCCTGCTTCTCCATCTTTCATTCCTGCTGCTTGTGTTCTCTCTCTAGCTGTGTTTCTCTCTGTCAAATAAATAAATTAAAATATTAAATATATTAAATGTAATATTATTCTGGAAAGGTCAACAATTACAGTGAATGTGAAAGGAAAGAGAAGAGGGAAATAATTCCCAAGCAAAAATAAGGAGTTATGACATACAAATGTATCTGGGAAATGGTAAGTAGTTTCACTAGAAGACAATAACAGTATGCACAGAATTATTGTGTCATGTGAACAAAATAGAACTTGTTCAGATTATGATATTATAAGCTATTGTGTTTTTCTGTAAGCATAAAGGAGAATTTGAAAATTTCTGAGAGAGCATTTTTTCCTCAATTTTTAGAAAGATAGCCCCTAAAGGCAACATAGAGATTAAAGGGAGGCGTTATGTTGTCCATTTTGAGCTGAGACTCTGTTTACAAGCACCAGTTGATTTGTAGAAAAATATCAGTTTAATTAAATCTAACATAAGGATGTGCTTGTAGTAACTAGTTACCAGAATAAAATAATTTTATTTTATTTTTTATTTATAATTTAATTCCAAGAACAGGGTTATTTAAAAAATTAAGAATGTTAATGAACATAGTTTAAATATCATAAAGGTAGTAAAATTTGATACAATTAACAAACTTATTCATTGTTATACAATCTGACATTGGTGACTTGGAGATCTGGATCCAGGGAATCCAATGAAGAAACTCACTCTGTTGTTATTTATAAAATAATGTTGTGCTGATGCAAATCTCAGAGCACAATGTATTCTCCCAAGTTATCAAGTGCATCATCATAATAATCACTGTTTTCAAATGTCTTCATCTTTATTACTTTCAGTGCACTTTTAAATGTATGTCCTGTGATGGATAAGGCAGATTGCTAGGAAGTCACCACAGCAACTACCCTGTTCTATGGGACTGCACTGGTACAATTTACTGTCTGCGCTCACATTCCTGAATGCCTTTTCACTTTGGACACTTTCCATTAGGAAAGTTTAAGTCAGAGGTGTCTAATTCAAATTTTGTTCAAGGAGAATATTTCATTTTCACAGGTTAAGTAGTGGAAAAAAAATGAAAATGACCACTTTTCAATTTTTAAAGATTTTGAAGATAACAAAGAAATATCAGTGTGATGAGAAATAGATTTCAGTGTAAAAAGATAAAAGGTGGAGGGAGTAAGAGGAGTGTGTAAAATAATGGAGTATAGATTATGGCCCTATCCTCAGCAGGGTAGTAAACTATCTTGGTTAGCCTGGGCCTGCCCCTGTTTTGCCACCGAAAGTCTAATGTCTTAGGAAACTCTGTCTCAAACAAACTGGGACAGTTGATCACCCTGGAACACCTAAAGCCAGTACAATACCTATTACTGAGAATCTTAGCCACACATTCACTTCAAAAGCATTTTATTTTCTAAGCTTGGGGAAAAATAATCTTACAAATTCAACTTCAAACTCAAATCTCCTTGTTTAGGTCTATCATAGAGTCCATAATCCAATTAGGATTTTTTCCCTTGGAGTAGAAGGGAAATAATGGGGCCACTGAACAAAGTCTTTCATAAACGTACTATCAGCTGAATTTCAAGCTCTCTTATAGTAATGAATTGAATGCTTGAAAACTGTTAATAAACCATAGGATCTTACAAATGGCGAAAAGCACCCACATGTCCATCAACAGATGACTGGATAAATAATATCTGATACATATGTATATACACACACAATAGAATATTACCCAGCCTAAAAAGAATGCAGTTTTCCATTTGCAATGATGTGAATGGATCTAGAGGGTGTTATGCTAAGCAAAATAAGTCAGTCAGAGAAAGACAAATATAAAAGAAAAATATGCTTTTGTTCATACATGGAATTTAAGAAACAGAGATGAATATTGGAAAAAGAATAAAAAATAAAATGAAAATAGAGAAGGAGACAAAGCATAAGAGACTCTTTAGGAAACAAACAGAGATGCTGGAGGGGTGGGGATGGGGTAATTGAGTGATGGTTATTAAGGAGGGCATGTAATGTGATGAGCACTGGGTGTTATAAGCAATTCACTAAATCCTACCTCTGTAACTATTAATACACTATAAATATATAAATTGAACCTAAATAAAAAATAAAATCAAAATATAAACAAAACAAAAAAGAACAAAAAGAATCTTACAAAAAGTATATCAAAAAGAAGCATTGAGAATCACTTCATAACAAAGTCTTCTGGAAAGTAAGGAACAGCTTATTTGGTAATATGTGGATCTTGGAGATAGGAGACAAGGGCTTAAGCCTCATTTTGCCATTTCTTGTACTTTCTCTTGGGATACTATATTGCCTGCTTCTTTGTCAATATTTGCCCAAAGGGATCTTCCATATGAAGTTATCTATTTAACTCCTTCAGGAAGAGCTCTTGGTTTATTGCAGCTTGACTCCAATCTCTTCTACTCACTCTTACTTCAGGTGTCTCATAGTAATTAGATGGGGATATATTTGTTTTTTGATGTATGATCTTGCATATCTGATTTATACCTCTGTAATTAGAAAAAAAGCTTCTGAAAGTAGAAATATTTTGTATTTCTCTTCTATTTCTTTCTCTAGCCTATCCCCTTATCTATACCATATACACAAACTGCAATATTTGAAATAAGTTTAGTTCACTCATTTATTTAAGATGAAAGTGTCAGTAAAATGTTTTAAAAATTAAATTCTATAATTTTAGTAACTGTAAATAACCTAATTTTACTATCTTAATCATTTTAAATTCTACAATTCATTAGTGTTAATTATATTCAACTTATTTTATAATCTCCAGAACATTTTTATCTTATAATGTTGAAATTCTATACTCATTAAATAATTTCCTCTTTCTAGCTACCCACAGTCCTTGGCAACCACAGTTATGCTTTCTGATTCTATGAATTTGATTATCCTAGATAACTCGTATAAGTGGAATCATACAGTATTTGCCTCTTTGTGACTGGGTTATTTTATTTAGTGCAATGTCCTTAAGGTGGTTCATCCATTTTGTAACATGTGTAAGAAAATCCTTCTTTTTAAAGGTTGAATAATATTCTACTGTGCAATACTGTATTGTGTTTACTCATTTATCTGTTGTGCCTTCGAGTTTCTTCTACCTTTTGGCTATTGTGAATAGTTTTAGTATGAACACTGGTGTGCAAATAGCTCTTTGAGATCTTGCTATCATTTTTTTTAGATATATACCCTGAAATAGAATTGATGTAGGGTATTTGGGTATCAAATAAATACAGATAGCTTCAATACAGCTGGAAAATAAAAGTCTGTCACAGATCTTATATATGATGGGCAGAATGTGCACATCAAATAAAGCTACATTTCTGAGTCATTTTAAAAACCATTTTGATACATAGACCTTTTTGATACATTGAGAAGTCTTGAAAACCCATTTTGCACAACCTTCCTAATTAAACTTTGATTCTAATTAAAGAAGTGAGATATTCAAAAAAAAAAAAAAGATTTCCCAGATATCTTAAGTATTCCTACCATACCAGTGATAGTATATACTAACCTAAATTGATTTGACTTTTTCTAAACTCCAATTTGTGCATGTATGATGTAAAAGAAATCAATTAAGAAGCAAACAAAAAATATAATTACATTTATCATCAAATTAATATCCCCTCTTTGGGACTGGATTATAAACCATGGAATTTTTTTCCCACAATGTACCTAAAATGAACTAAATAAGTTACTTGGTTCAGACATATTTCTACCTAGGACAAAATTCTGTAATGGTTATAAAAATTAGACTGAATGTCTATAAGTACTTACTTCAGTTCTTTGCGGGGTATCATGTTCAAACAGTGACCCATGTTAAGTTACTAGGAAAAAAATGGAAATAAAGATAATAGTTCCTTAGTTGCAGTCAACAGACTTCTTTTATGTTTGTTTAAGTATTACTAATTATATTTAAGATCTGTCAAAGTGTTTCCTGACTCAAAAACATGGGACCCAAGGGAACAGCTTCTAGGACCCAGTTTGTCACAGTTAGATTAATATGGATCTCAGGGAAGCAATTTAAACAACACTGCCCTGATTACTAATTAAAGTTTATCATTATTTCTTCATAATACTAAGTTTTATCCCAAGATGCTATCTTCACAGAGTAGGAAATGTGAGTAATAAAAGATACTGGTAATGTCTTACAGAGACAAAAAGATATTCAAAACATGGGTAGATGTAATTTGTTTAAAAGCAATTATATCTACATGAACAATGAAAATCTCTTTCCCAGTAAAACATGAATATAGAAAGGAGTGGCAGGGAATGGATTTAAAAATAAAGATCAAAACAAAGGTCATAAAATTTCATTTATCCTTCTACACTGTGAGGGAGAGGGAGTTTTCAGATAAATTATGGGATGATATTTGATTCTAAAAAATATATTAAACTCTTCAGTGATTTTTTTCTGAAATGATTCACATTATTTGAAAATATGTTCTACCTACCATTTTGGCATTTATGAATTTCCCATACACAAATGTAACTTATGTGTGTGATGTACTCACAAAAAACACCATCTCTGTCTCTCACTAAATGTCATGGTTTGAAATGTCCATTGGAATTCAAACAGAAATTTCATATTTAGCATATATGTTTCTTTCCTCTATTTGTTTGCCTCAGGAAAGAAAAGTACACAGATGATATTAGATCAGTTTTCATGATCTTTAAAAACTGCCAGAGGGTGGTCTAAGTGCTTATTTTGTGTTTAAAAAAAAAAAAACACATGATGTTCCTAAATATTAGCCAATTATATAAGGCTGTCAAAAAGAAAGGAAGGAATGGAAATGAATTATATGTAATAATAGGCACATGGCCAAGCAGAAATTAAATACTTAGGCTCTAAAGAATGTTTGCTGCTGAAGCAGTGGACATAACTTTCTTTGGTAATATTTTTGAAAGTAAAATGGCTTACTTCCTCTTATAATGATGAAAATGATTGTCAATATATCACTTTGAATACATACCTTAAAAAGCAAGGGTCTGCTCTTGGAGGATGAATTAAGCTGGCCCTGCAAGCACATTGCTGTGGGCTGGTGAGTACCATTCAGTAAGGTCTCAGGATACAAAATCAATGTACAGAAATATTTTGGCAAGAGCCTTGGTGGCTCAGTTCATTAAGTGACTGCCTTTGGTTTAGGTAATGATCCCCGAGACCCAGGATCGAGTCCTGCATCAGGCTCCCTGCTCCCTGCTTGGTGGGAAGCCTGCTTCTCCTTTTTTCACTCGCCCTGCTTGTGTTGCCTCTCTAGCTATGTTTCTCACTGTCAAATAAATTTTAAAAATCTTAAAAAAAGAAATATTTTGTGTTTATAAAGTTTAGTAATCAAGTAAGAGAAATTAGGAAAATTATTCCATTTACAATTGCACAAGAAATAATAATATACCTAGGAATAAACCTAACCAAAGACGTGAAAGACCTGTACTGTGAAAACTATAAAACGCTGATGAAAGAAATTGAACATGACACAAAAATGGAACAGCTTCCCGTGTTCATGGATTAGAGGAACAAATACTGTTAAAATGTCTATATTATGCAAAATGATCTACACATTTAATACAACCCCTATCAAAATACCACCAGCATTTTTAACAGAAATAGATGAGTTCTAAAATTTGTGTAGAACTAGAAGAGATCCCCAATAGTGAAAACAACCTTGAAAAAAAAAGAGAAGCTGGAAACATCATGATTCCAGACTTCAAGTTATATTTCAAAGCAGCAGTAATAAAAATAGTATAGTACTAGCAAAAAAAATAGACACATAAATCAATGGAAGACTATAGGAAATATGGAAATGAATCCACAGCTACGTAGCCAGTTAATCTTTGACAAATTAAGAAAGAATATATACGATGAGGAAAAGGTAGCTTTTTCAAAAAATGTTTTTTGGAAGATAGACAACTATAAGTAAAAAAAAAAAAAAAAGAGAGCGAGAGACTGGACCATTTTTTTACATTATACACAAAAATACATTCAAAATGTATTAAAATGCTAAAAGTGACATCTATAGCCACACAAAATCCTATAATAGAACACAGAAGGTAACTTTTTGACATCAACCATAACAACATTTTTTTCTAGGTAAGAGATACAAAGGAAAATAAATAAACTATTAGGACTACATCAAAAACAAAATGTGTCTGAATAGTGAAAGAAACCATCAATACAACTGAAAGGCAATTTACAGAATGGGAGAAGATAATTGCAAATAACATATCATTGATAAATTAGTTTCCAAAATATGTAAAGAACTTATAAAACAAAATACAAATAATCCAATAAAATTATAGAAGATATGAACAGACATTTCTCCAAACAAGACATACAAATAGTCAACAGACACAGAAATAATTTTCATCACCTACCATAAAACAATGCATTTGAAAATTGCAATGAGGTATCACCTCACACAGGTCAGAATGGCTAAAATCAATAACACAAGACAAAATAGGTGTTTGTGAGGACATGGAGAAAAAGGAACCCTCTTGCACTGTTGGTGGGAATGTGAATTGGTACAGTGACTGTGGCAAACAGTATGGGTGTTCCTCAAAAAGTTAAAAAATAGAGATACCATGCAACCCAGCAATTCCACTAGTAGATATTTACCCCCAAAGTATACAAAAATACTAATTCAAAGGGATACATGTACCTCAGTGTTTTCCAAGGGGAGAAAACAAAACAAAGCAAAACAAAACTTTGCTACAGCAGATGTCAGATAAGTTATTGATGGTGCTTTTTTTCTGCAAGTTTTATTCTTCCAGGTCTCACATTTAGTTTTTAATTCATTTTGAACTTATTTTTGTGTATGGCATAGGAAGGCAACCCAGTTTTGTTTTCTTTTACACGCTGCTCCCAAGCATCCCAATACCATTTCTTGATGGGAGAGCTTTTCTCCTATTGGATATTCTTTCCTGCTTTGCTAAAGATTAGCAAATGATTTCATTTACTTGTGGAGCAATGACCCTTGGAACACAGAAAAAAATAAAATACAATTTAAAATCTTAAAATGGAGCACTGTGTGCGGGGCATAAACAATGAATTTTGGAACACTGACAAAATAAAACAATATAATAAAAACTATTAACAGACCATATAATTGTGGGTTCATCTCTGGGTTTTCTATTTTGTTCTATTAATCTATGTGCTTATTTCTGTGCCAGTACCACAATGTTTTGATCACTACAGCTTCATAATATAAGTCCAGAATTGTGATGGTTCCAGCAATGTTTTTCTTTTTTTTTTCAAGATTTCTTTGGCTATTCAGTTTTTATGTGTGTGTGCTTCCATGAAAATTTTAGATTGTTCTCATTCTATGAAAAATGTTCCTGGTATTTTGATAGGGATTACATTAAATGTATAGATTACTTTGTTAGTGAGCATGGGATGCTGTTCTATTTTTTTTTTTTTTGTCATCTTCAATTTCTTTCATTAGTATTTTATAGTTTTCAAAGTACAGGTCTTTCATGTCTTTGGTTAGGTTTATTCCAAGGTATCTTATTATTTCTGGTGCAACTATAAATGGAATAGTTTTCTTAACTTCTCTTACTGCCACTTTGTTATTGAACTTTATAAAAACAAAATATTTCTGTACATTTATTTTGTATCCTGAGACCTTACTGAATTTGTTTATCAATTATAACCTTGTTTTGATTGACACTTTCAGATTTTCTATATAAAGTGTCATGTCATGTGCAAATAAGAGAGTTTGACTTCTTCCTTCTCAATTTAGATTTCTTTTATTTCTTTTTGTTGTCTGATGGTTGTAGCTAGGACTTCCAGTACTTATGCTGAATAAAAGTGATGAAAATGGATATCCTTATCTTGTTCCTGACCTCGGGAAGATCTGTTTTTCCTCATTAAGGAGGTTGTGGGTTTTCCATATATGGTCTTAATTATATTAAAGTATGTTCCCACTAACTGTACTTTCTTCAAAGTTTTATTTTATTTATCATGAATGCATGTTGTACTCAGTTAATTTTTTCTCATTTTATAGAAAATATTGTGAATTTTATCCTTTCTCTTATTGATTTTATGTACCACATTGATTGCGTGAATATTAAACCATACCAGTAACACAGTAATGGCTCCCACTTGATCATGGTGATTTTTTTGCCGGGACCCACCCCGGCAATGGTAATGGTCGGGGTTCCCCGAAGGTGGTGACGGAGTCCGTGATAAAATGAGGAGACCAGACTCGAAGAGTGGTGTGGGGATCTCCTCTCCTGAAAACTGTGTCTTCAGGGTTCTTTATTTAAAGCCTTTTAGTTACATCAATCTAGCTTTAGGCAAACAGTTTGTTCTGTCTCTCTTGCTCTCTGCTCTGTTTCTGTTTCTCTCTCTGTTGCTGTCTCCCACTCTCTTTCTCTCTCAGTCTCTGTCTCTCTGTCTCAGTCTCTCTGTCTCTCTATCTCTTGCTCTCTGTCTTTTGCTTTGCTCTCTCTTCCTTTGCCTCTCTGTGCAGGCTCTCTGTCTTTCTCTCTGTGTCTGTGTCTCCGTCTCTCAGACTCTCAGTCTCATGGCTTTGTCTCTTCGCTCTTCTCTTCCTTCTTTCTCTCTCAGTCTTCCTCTCTCTATATCTCTCTGAGTTTCTGAGTCTCTCTGCAGGCTCTCTTGCTCTTTGCCAGCTCTCCTGCTCTCTCCTCTAAGTCTCTCTTGCTGCTTCCTCGCAGGCCCTCTGCCTTTGTCTCTCAGTCTCTCAGTCGGCTCTCAGTCTCTCAGTCGGCTCTCAGTCTCTCTCTGTCTCATGGCTTTTGTCTCTCTTGACTATCAAGGGTCCCAGTCTTTTATTATTCCCACATGAGGAAGTTGGGTGGTGCAGTTAAATCTTTAACTGCTTTTGCACCCACCCTAGAGACAGGATTAGTATTGTTACTGCAGGGTGGAGTGATTGCTTAAACTCACACAAGTTGAGACCATTGAGGCACAGGGATTAAGAAATACAGATAAGAGATACAGAGATATGATTACCGGGAGGAGGACTAAATGGAACTATATGTCTTGAATAAGCACACCAAGGACATATTGCCCTGACCCACAGGGTAAGTGGCTTTTCGGATTCTAGGCGGGGAAAGCCCAGAGGGGCTTTCATTCACATTCACAGGTACCTACACCAGAATTTCTGGTGGCTTGGGCATGGAGGGAAGGGCGGATCATGCACCGTCCCTGACAATTTTTAATGTCCTATTGGACTTGGTTTGCTAGTATTTTTTTGTTGTATATTTGCATCTATAATCATCAGAGATATTTGTCTCTATTTCTTTTTTTTAGTGGTGTCTTTACCTGGTTTTGTTATGAGGGTAATTATGGATGGATGCCTAGAATGAAATAGGAAGCTTTCCTTCCTTTTAAATATTTTGGAATAGTTTGAGAAAAAAAAAAAGCATTAACTCTTCTTTTACTGTATGGTAGAATTGGTCTGTGCAACCATCTGGTCTTGGTCTTTTTTCTGTTGAAAGTCTTTTGATTATTGATTCAATTATTTCTCTGCAATCAGTCTGTTAACTTTTGTTTCTTTTTTTTAGTTTTTGTGGGTTATATGTTTCTTAAAAATACTCATTTATTCTAGATTGGGGGACATATAATTTTCCATGATATTTTCTTATAATAGTTTTGATTTCTGTGGTATATCTTTAATATCTTCTCTTACATTTGTAATTTCATTTATTTGATTCTTTTGTCTTTTTTCTTGATGTTTGTCTAGAGATTAATCAAATTTATGCATGTATTTATTTATTTATATTTATTTATTTATAAATAACTAGATCCTGGTGTTAAGGTCTTATGCGGATTTTCCCTAGTTCTGATCTTCAGGGGGATGGGTCCACCATGTTGAGACCACTTTCTTACACCATACAAAAATAAATTCAAAATGGACTAAAGACCTAAATATGAGACAATTCTAGAGAAAACAGGCAGTAATCTCTTTGACATCACCCTTAATAAGAGCTTCCTAGATATGTTTCCTGAGACAATAGAGACAAAGGCAAAAATAAACTATTGGAATTCAATAGGACTTCAATAAGATATAATACTTCTGCATAACAAAGAAAACAATCAATAAAACTAAAAGTCAACCTATAGAATAAAAGAAGATATTTGCAAATACATATCTGAAAAAGGGTTAATATCCAAAACCTTTTTATTTATTTTTATTTATTTTTATTTTCTTTTAATTTTAAAAGATTTTATTTATTTGACAGAGAGAAACACAGCCAGAGAGGGAACACAAGTAGGGGGAGTGAGAGAGGGAGAAGCAGGCTTCCCACCGAGCACGGAGCCTGATGTGGGGCTTGATCCTGGGTCTTCGGGATCATGACCTGAGCCTAAGGCAGTGGCCCAACCAACTCAGCCACCCAGGCACCCCACAAAACATTTTTAAATAACTCGTCAAACCCAACACCCCAAAACAAATATTCCAGTTAATAAATGGCCAGAAGACATGATAGACATTTTCTAAAGAAAACACCTGGATACCTAAAAGACATAAAAAAATGCTCAACGTCAATCATCATTAGGGAAATACAAATCAAAACCACAGTGAGATACCCCCACTTCACAATTGTCATAATGGCTTGAATAAACAGAACAAGAAACAGAATGAGGATGTGAGGATGTAAAGAAAGGAAAACCCTCTTATAGTTTGATAAGAATGCAAGCTATTGCCTCCACTCTGAAAAACAGTATGGAGGTTCCTCAAAAATTTAAAAAGAGGAATGGGGCAAGATGGTGGATAAGTAGGAGACCCTGTTTCAAATGGTATCCTGAAGTGAGCTAAATATCTCCTGGAATACTTTGAACACCCATGAAATCAGTTTGAGATGCAAGCGTACACACTTCTGGATCTCTATGGGGCAGAAGAGCATGAGTGGAGAGGAAAAGTGGAGTGGGAGCCTTTGGACTGCTTTTGGAGGAGAAACAGAAGGGGAAGGGAGCTACCAGAAGGAACCCATTGGAAAGTAATACCCCAATACAAAAGTGCCTTGTGCTTGGGGACCAGCAACAACTTGTGGTTTATTTAAAAGCAATAAAAAGGTCTTAAGAGGCAATTGGGGGAATCTGATGGTCACTGGCAGGGACATAAAACTGCATTCCAGGGCCCAAGGGAAGTCCCTGAAACCACGCTTGCAACACTGCTTAGGCTAGAAGTGCACAAACTGCACCAGAGATCACTCTTCCCTCAGCTTTCTGTGAGATGTGCACGACCGACCGCCAGGTCTGAGAGCACCCAGAATGAGCATGGGCTCCAGTTAGAGGACCCAACAGAAGCAGACTCACACAAACTGATATGACTCATGGTTTCTGTGGCACAGGAGTTAAGGGACAAGTAGGGGCCACGGACACCATTCTGGTTGGTGCCTGGGAGTGTGTGCTACCTGTGGGAGGTGGCAGGGTACAGGGGAGAATGCAGGGGGGTATGTGTGTCCTGGGCCATCCAGAGGGAGCATACTGAGGTTTCTTTCTGAAATGGAGATCTGGGTATGGATGGCTTACTTTGCACTGATGCTCCAAAGAGCTACAAAAAGCCACAAGAGAACAAAAATATTCCAAGAACAAAAACCTGAAAAAACAGCTTCCATAGAGCCCAGCCCCTTGATAGGGAGTAGGGTGACTCAGCCTAGATTAACTGAAAAACAATGTGGCCAACCCCTCCTGCAGTAGGCAAGTGAGAAGAACAAAAGGACAACCAACAAAGGGTCTCCATAAAACTGTAAAACACCAACATCAGGAACAAATCAATATATTAAGTGTGTGGTACTACCCCCAAACCTGTATATTTTATAGATACAGCTTGTCATTTTATTTTCTTAACTTCTTTTCATTTTTACTTTTAAGGTTGCTTTTTTTAATTTTAAATTTGTTTTCATGATTCCTGTTCTATTATATTCTAACCCACTTATTACTACAACTTGATATTTAATACAACATTCCATAATAACTTTTTAACTTGAACTTTTTCATACATATACCTGTGTTTGTTTGTTTGTTTGTTTTTTCTTTTTGTAAATATACATATAGATATAAGCTTCAGGTAATCCTTCATTCCTATTCAATACTACCCCTACATATAAACCAATTTTCATTTCCTAAAACTCTAAAAAGTTGAGTCCTCTAGTAATAATACCAAGATATACCCAAGAGGAACTGAAATACTTTCCTCATCCATAACGAGGGTTTGTATTCACTTTCCCATCTTAATTTTCTGTTAGTGTTTCTGTGTATTTGCTTTTGCCTTTGTACTATATAAACATTATTCTTGGAGGTCCTTTGAGCTGGGTTTTGCTTTTTGCTTTTGTCCTCTTTCACTTTTGATTTTTTTTTTTTTTTTTTTTGCCATATAAAGCCTATCATTGGGACCCATTTTGGCAGATTTTTTTTCTTTTCTTTTTTTTTTTTTTTGCTTGTTTGTTCTTCTGTTTTCTCTTTTTCTCTCTTCTCTCTTTTTCCTTTTCAGTGGAGATTTCCAATTGCTCTGAAACCTTCCAACAGGAAATTCACCTGGATTGTGGTTGATATATTCAGTTATACACCTCCTCAACCACCTCAACAATATGACTCGGAGGAGGAACACCCAACAGAAGAAAAATTCAGAGACTGCAGCCCCTGTCACAAAACTGGATATAGACATAAACAATATGACAGAAATGGGATTCTGGGTAAAAATCATCCAGGCAATAGCTAAGTTGGAAAAGGCCATTAGTGGCAAGATAGAATCTCTAAGGGCAGAAGTGAAATCTGACCTCACAGAAGTTAAAAATGTTATCAATAAGATCCAATCTAATCTAAATATTCTAACAGCTAGGGTAAGTGAAGCAGAAAATCACATTAGTGATCTAGAAGACAGATTGATTGAGAAAGAAGAGCAGGAGAAGTCTTGGAACAAACAGCTAAAATCCCATGACAATAGAATTGGGGAAATAAATGATGCCATGAAATGCTCTAATATCAAATTATTGGAATACCTGAGGGAATGTAGAGAGATAGAAGACTAGAAGATATAGTCTAACAGATCCTGGATGAAACTTTCCCTAATCTGGGAAATAAAATTGGTTTTCATATCCTAGAGGCAGAGAAGACAACACCCAATATCATCAAGGCTAGAAAAGCCTTCAGGCACATAATTGTGAAATTCACAAATCGTAAATTCAAAGAATATGTCTTAGGGGAAGCTAGAGGGAAGAGATCTGTTACATACAAGGGAAGACCATCAGAATAATGTCAGATATCTCCACAGAAACCTGGCAATCCAGAAAGGGCTGGCAAGACATATTCAGGAAATTAAATGAAAAAAAAATGCAACCAAGGACAATGTACCCAGCAAGACTAACTTTCAAAATGGAAGGAGAGATAAAGAGCTTCCAGTACTGGAAGGTCTGAATTATTATGTGATCACCAAGCCACACTACACGAAATATTAAGAGGGGTTATATAAAAGAGGAAAGAACCCAGGAGTGACAGAGAACAGAATTTTACATAGGCACTATGCAGAAACAAGAGCTTCACAGGCAATATGATGTCTACAAACATGCATCTTTCAGAAATCACTCTCAACGTGAATGTCCTAAATGGTCCAATAACATGGCACAGAGTTGTGGATAAAATGACAGGACCAGCCCATATGCTGTCTAAGAAAGACATATTTCAAATCTAAAGACACTTCCAGACTTAAAGTGAGGGGATGGAAAACCATCTTTCATGCAATGGACCTCAAAAGAAATCTGGGCTAGCAATTTCATATCAGACAAATTAGATTTTAATTGAAAGTCTGTAGTAGCAGGTACATAAGGACTACATCATTCTTAAAGAGTCTATACAACAAGAAGATCTAACAATTGTAAACATCTATGCCCCCAACATGGGAGCAGCCAACTACGTAAGCTAACTGTTTGTTTGTTTTTTTAATATTTTATTTATTTATTTGACAGAGAGAGAGAGATCACAAGTAGGCAGAGAGGTAGGCAGAGAGAGGAGGAAGCAGGCTCCCTGCTGAGCAGAGAGCCTGATGTGGGCCTCAATCCCAGGACCCTGAGATCATGACCTGAGCCAAATGCAGAGGCTTTAACCCACTGAGCCACCCAGGCACCCTAAGCCAACTGTTAAGCAAAATAAAGTCATATCTATATGAATACATTAATTGTAGGAGATCTAAACACAACACTCTCAGCAATGGACAGATCATCAAAACAGAAAATCAACAAAGAAATAAGAGCTTTGAATGCCATATTGGGCCAGATGGATCTCATAGATATATTCAGAACATTCCATGCTAAAACCATAAAATACTCATTCTTGTTGAGTGCACACAGAACTTTCTACAGAATAGACTACATACTAGGTCACAAATCAGGACTCAACTGATGCCAAAAGATTGAGATGATTCCATGCATATTCTCTGACCACAGTGCCTTGAAACTGGAACTCAACCACAAAAAAACGTTCAGAAGGAATTCAAACACTTGGAAGCTAAATACTATCGTGCCCAAGAATCTTTGGATCAACCAGGAAATCAAAGAACTGAAACACTTCATGGAAAACAATGAGAATGAAGATACATCAATCCAAAACCTACGGCATACAACAGAGGCAGTCCTAAAGGGGAAATACATAGTCATCCAAGCCTCACTCAAAAAATTTGAAAAATCTCAAATACACCAACTCTCATTACACCTTAAAGAACTGGAAAATCAACAACAAATTAAGCCAGCACCCAACACAAGAAGGGAAATAATTAAGATTAGAACAGAGATCAATGAATTAAAAATGGAAAATACAGTAGAACACATCAACAAAACTAGAAGCTGATTCTCTAAAAGAATTAATAAGGTAAATAAACCATTGGCCAAACTAATCCAAAAGAAAAGAGAGAGGCCTCAAATTATTAAAATTATGAATTGAAGGGGAGAGATCATACTAACACCAAATAAATAGAAACAATCATAAGAAATTGCTATCAACAATTACATGCCAATAAGTTAAACAACCTAGAAGTTATGCATGCATTCCTGGAAACCTATAAACTTCCAAGACTGCAATAAGAATGAATTGACAACCTGAATAGACCAATATCTAGTAATGAGATTGAAGCAGTGATCAAAAACCTATCAAAAAACAAGAGCCCAGGACCTGACAGATTCCCTGGGGAATTCTACCAAACATTCAAAGAAGAAATAATTCTATTTCTCCTGAAGCTGTTTCAAAAAAATAGAAACAGAAGGAAAACTTCCAGACTCATTCTATGGAGCCAGCATTACTTTAAACCCCAAATCAGGCAGAGACTCCCATCAAAAAGGAGAATTCAGGGGCACCTGGGTGGTTCAGTTGGTTAAGCGACTGCCTTCAGCTCAGGTCATGATTCTGGAGACCTGGAATCAAGCCCCACATCGGGCTCCCTGTTTGGCGGGAAGCCTGCTTCTCCCTCTCTTGCTCTCCCTGCTTGTGTTCCCTCTCTGGCAGTGTTTATCTCTGTCAAATAAATAAAATCTTTTTTTTTTAAAAAGGAGAATTTCAGACTAATAACCCTGATGAATATGGATACCAAGATGCTCATCAAAATCTTAGCTAATGCAATCCAACAGTCCATTAAAAAGATTATCCACCATGACCAGGTGGGACTTATCCCTGTAATGCAAGCGTGGTTCAACATTTTCGGTGGGGATCCTGAAACCTAGTGGTGTCAACAGTTGAGGTGTAGCTTCTGGACTCACTAGCTAGGATGTTCATTGCTGGGCAGGTTAGAGTTAAGGAGCGAAACTTCTGGTACCCGCCTATTCGGGCTCCCAATGAGCAGTGCTAGCACACATAGGCTAGAGGCAACAAGCACAAAGGCAGAAGTAGTCACATAGGCAGTTTTACTATTATGGGATCTTAATCATGCCTAGGGGCATGGTGCACCTACCTTGTTGTTTACCTCCTCAAAGAATTAGTGATGTAGTGTAGGATGAACAAAGAGAATCAGCATCATGGGACTTGGGCATGATCAGAGGTGTGCATAGAAATCATGATAATAAGGAAAACATGTAACCTTGTTATTGTCACTTCCCCTTGTACAATTGAGCACAGTCTACTATAAAGCTTTGTAACCCTTAATAAAATCAGCATTGCTTGGACATCATCCACTTTGTCCCTCCCGTCCCCATCTCTTTTTCTTCCTCTTGTCTTTGTCTTTGTTTTCTCATCTCCTTGCCCTCAGGTTCAGCTTACATTGTTGCGCTGGCTGCAACAATTTGCAAATCAATCAATGTGATAGAACAAATCAATGAGAAGAGAAAAGAACCACATGATCCTCTCAATTGATGTGGAGAAAGCATTTGACAAAATAAAGCCTTCATTCCTGATTAAAACTCCTCAGAATATAGGGATAGAGGGAATATTCTTCAATCTCATAAAATATTTTATGAAAAACCCATAGCGAATACCATTCTCA
>PITA01006158.1:0-68285 GCA_004023965.1 Spilogale gracilis
AAGATGCACCCACCCACCCTGCCCCAGCCTCTGTCCAAACTAAGCATGTGTTAAAATCTTCTGAGAGACATTCTGTAAAGAAGGAAAGCAGCAGAAACCACGAGGTCCCTATGTTAGTATATTAGTTTTCTATTGCTGCTGTAACAAATTAACACAACCTTGGTAATTTCAAACATGAATTTATTATCCTACATTTCTGGAGGTCAGAAGTCTGAAATGGTTCTCCCTGGGCTAAAATCAAGGTGTTGGCAGGGCTAGTTCATTTCTGGTGATTCTGGGTGAGAATCCATTTCCTTAACCTTTTTCAGCTTCTAGAGTTGAATTCTTTGGCTTATGACCTCTTCTTCTGTCTTCAAAGCCAGCAATGTCCAGTAGTGTCCTTCTCATATTATATCCATCATTCCAACTCTGATTCTCCTGCCTCCTTCCATATTTAAGGACCATATGGGATTACACTGAGCCGCCTCAAATATTTTAGGATAATCTCATCTCAACTTCAATTCCTTCTGCAAAGTTAATGCCCTTTATCCATGTAACATAGCATATTCACAGGTTGCACAAATTAGGGCATGGAGGCCAATATTCTGCCTGTTACATCAGACTTCTCTTCAGCTACCCCTCTAAGAGAACTCTAATCTCTCTTATAGCTATCTGCAACTATAATATTATGTATCAGCCAGTGAGATATAAACAAGTTGTTTGTGCAGTTTCCAGAAATTCTCCTTAAAAGGCGGGGACACCTCCTTTGTAATACTTTTTCAATTCTACTGTTTAAAATCACATGTAATGTCTGGAGCTGCAGCAGCCATAGCTGGCCAGGAAAACACCACCTCATAGGTGTGACAGAATGGATAGCTGAAAGGAGCCTGGGTCTGTGGCGACTTTATGGAGTCACCAATTCAGAGCCTGCCGTGGATCTACTTATAGGTGGTAAAATAAGTTTGTGTGTTTGAGTTCCTATGGGGGCCTGGGGGTGGTTCTGTCACTCACAGCAAAATAAACTTCCTAACAGATTCTGAGGATGAAAGCATTAATTTATTCATTTATTCCTCAACACGCATGTATGAAGAGCCTTCAGAGTGCTAGATGATGGATATGCAAACAGAAACCTACCATAGTCCTTGGACCCCTAGAGTTCATGTCCTCATGGGAAGATAGTTCAAGCCTAGACTGCAATACAGTGTGGTGCTCACTTTCTAGAAGTAGGACAGTTGGGCTGCAGAGGCATCAGCTCTGGCCTGGGGAAAAGAGCGAAAGTATAGAGGAGTCTGCAGCTGGTCAAGGTAAAAGAATATTCCAGGCTGCAGGAATATTATAAATAAAGGCAAAAATCACACAAGAGTCCATTGGAGGGGGGACAATGAGATAGTCAGTTGGTCAACATCCAAATGGGCAAAGTGAGAAGGAAGGGCAGGAGAGGTAATTTCAGGGGGTCACATGTGTGAAGCTAGAGAGTTCATCTTTTATGCGGAGGGGCAGGGAGGTTGGCGGAGGAGTAGGAATCAGGAAAAGCCAGCAGGCCAGCTGAGCAGTGAGCAGGGAGGCGTTAAGTATCTGAGCCCATTTTGCTACGCCCTTGAGCCCTTGTGATGCAAATGTGCTCCAGACCCTTCCCTACCTCTCCCACCCCACCCCAGATCTTTCAGTGAAGGATGAAGAAAGCCCCCTCAGGCTTCCAGAACCTAATTCTTGTCTCTACACCTTGCACACACATCACAGTGCTAATTTTAGTTCCTACTTAATTTTCCTGTTGTTAGCTTTGACCTCTTATTACTATCTGGTTATTAATAAACCTAGATAGAGTAAACCACTTTGTACATACCCCCCCCAAAAAGTTGCAGACTTTCAAAGTTCAAAATGAGATCTATAAATTATTCCGCTTGGCAAAAACGGTACCTCCCCTAGGCAACGTGAACTGTTGGCAGAAGCTTAAAAGAGGCATTCATTTCCTCCTCTCTTTGCATCTGTGGTTTAGATGTGCAAAAATATGGTTCAGCATTTTTACTCTAATACGGATCTATCCACACTCCTGCCCCTACTTGTCTCCCCAGCAGAGGAGGAGGCCAATCAATCCAGCATTATATCAGTAAGGCTTGCATCTTGACTATTTCAATAGTGGTGCTGATTGAGGGACTCACAGAAAACAGATATGGTCACTGCTAAAGTGCAGGGTCAAGGGTGGCCCTGACAAATTGCCCATTAAATGGGATGGTACTCCCTTCTCTCCCTGAGCAGGGAACCCAATACTTAGAGAGAAGCTGCAACTGCACAGATAATGGGATGTAGTGGTGAAGAACCTTCCAGCAAGTTGTCACATTCATGTCACTTTGGCTTATAAGGACACTGGCAGCCCATTAGGCAGCTGATCCAGGTAATTTAAGGGGGGGAAAGCAGTGTGGCTCTTTAAGAGGAATGTCCTCTAAATTATCTTTGTCCATGTCATTCTACTGATCTTCTCATTACTAATTATAATTCTTGTTTTTGAAGCACACTCTGTTCAGAGGTGTTGAAATCTTATAAAATACACTAAGGGTGAGAGAGGTTTTAATTCAATATTTTTGGAAATATTGTATATTCTCTTCACTGGGAAAGTGGAAATTTTTAGCACATGTAAAGGCTCTGAGAAGGTCTGCAGAAAAGCAATCAGTGAAGCTCAATAACAGTTTGAGGTATGTCTTGCTTTTGATTTTAGCCTTGTCACTTCCTATTTTATAACTACGTGGGGTATTTTTAAGAATAAAATTAGACAGGGAGGGGGGGAGGCAGGTAAAGCACATGGTAAGCACTTACCACAACACATATTTGCTCTAATTATTATTACGGTGGAACCCAGCATTTATCAAAAAACTTTTGGGCGCCTGGGTGGCTCAGCGGGTTGAGCCTCTGCCTTCGGCTCAGGTCATGATCTCGGGGTCCTGGGGTCGAGGCCCGCATCGGGCTCTCTGCTCAGCGGGAGCCTGCTTCCTCCTTTCTTTCTGCCTGCCTCTCTGCCTACTTGTGATCTCTCTCTCCCTCTGTCAAATAAATAAATAAAATCTTAAAAAAAAAAAAAACCCAGCAAAAACCCACCCTTTTTATTGTTCTATTCTCTCATGGAAACGCCTGTTACATACTATGAAACTGGTTTTCCTCAAAACACTATTTGGGGAAGATTGCAGTAAATCCTTTTGTTTTAATCTGACAAAGAGTTATATCATAAGCCAGGCACTATTCTAAGTGCTTTATACATACTAATCCATTTAATCCTCACAACCACCCAAGGCAGTGAGATAGATATGATGAGTATACATATCTATAGATGAGGAAATCAGTGTGCTGAGGGATTAAATACTATATATCTTACGCAAGGTCATGCAGCTAGTGAATGGCTGACCTTGAGATCTCTGACTCATGCCTTTTAGGTGGGAGCCAAGACACCCAACCCCTGGGAACCTCCTAAAGCTCATTCCCTATGACCCATCTTCTCTTCTCCCCATATTGTCATAAAACCTCATTTTTACCAGGTTCTTCTGCTCAGAAACCTAGAATGTTTCCTCCTCACCACCACATCAAATTCAAATTCATTCTGATTCTATGCCCAGATGATCCTCAGTGGCCTGGGGTGCAGGTTTCAAATTCATTCTGATTCTAGACACTCAGTCTGCCCTTCCTTAATTGTCACTTTGCTTGGCCAATCCCTTTCACTTCCTGGTAGCATATTCATCCTTCAAAACCCAGCTTAAAATTCATCGCTTCTGAAAGCTCTCTCTGAACAACTTCAGCCAGGACAGAGTTACTGGCCCAAGCTTTATACTCCCTTTCAATTTTGGAAGAAACTCTAGCAGTTGGCATTTGCCAGATCTTTGTTGTATCCACCATAGTGGACAGAAACCCTTTCCTCTTCTGGACAAGTCCTGACTTTCCTTCACAACTCTCATCTTTACAGGGAATGAATTTACTCTATCCCATCCCCTGGAATGAGCCTTGTGATGCAAATGTGCTCCAGGAATACACCACTCCTGTCCACAGGGACTGCTGAGGGGGTGATCATAAGACCCAAGCAAAACAAGTAAGACTAAATCCCAAGACTCCTGATGGATTGGCCTGGACACATATACTTTCTGCAGGACGTAGAGCCAAGAGATTAAAAGCCTGAAGCCACAGTCCATCCAGTGGAAAGGCACTCTTGAGAGCAAAGCCAACATAGAGGAGAGGGGAAAATAAGTAAAGGGGGAGGCAGAACAAACATGAGTCCCTGCGACATTAGTGAGCCCGACCTGAAGTAGTCCCGTTCTTAGACTTCTCAACTATGTGAACCAATAAATTTCCTTTTCAACTAAGTCTTCTCAACTGGGGAGAGGGGCAGTGGTTAGAGTTAGGGTGTTAGAGCTCTGTCACTTATAACCCAAGAAGCCCATCTAGCACAATCTCTAGACCTTGACTGAGTTCTCTAACACCAATCCTGTCTAACTCCTCTCCCCAGGGCCTGACTCATTATCTAAAATATCCTGCAAAATGTGTTGCAATGGAATTCAATTTGAAAGTTTCAAAGTGTTTTCTTGAGCAAAAGCACATTTGATCCTAAGGACTGAGTATGCAATCTTATCCCCATTTCACAGATAAGAAAAGTGATGCCAGAAAATTTAAGAATCTCGCTCCAAATAATCATAGAGCCCACCTATTCTGTCTTTGATCATTCTAATGTTTTTCACAGTGTATACACAGTTGGTGCTTAATCAGTGCCAGCTGACCAGGCCTAACTGGCATGAAGCTCCTATGCTAGCATTCTGCTGCCCTGGGTTCAAAGAGATCTGGTGGAGGTCTGACAAGGAGGCAGTATTGCTCAGGTCTGAATAGCCATCATTGTCCGGTCTGAGCACCTTTTCCTTCCCCCTCACCTCCCTGGCAGACCTACATCCTGAATGAACACAGTCCACTTTTACCTGCAGGCCACCTTCCCCCAATCCCCAGCTGCTGAGCCCACTTGAGAAAGACTCACATCCATGCAGACTGGTGCCACTTATACATCCACAGGTTTCAGATTCTGCCAGGCCCTCAAGGTTGCCTTGCAATCTTTCCATTCTAAGAGTGAATGGAGACTTGGCAGTGTCTCTATAGCTTTAGAAATCCAGCTATTTCTCAGCATTTGGAGTGTGAAATTAGGCAGATGGAACATCCAGATTACGGACTGTACTGCATCTGGAAACCATGGCATCAAACAGACATTTGGGGCTGGTTGCTTTACAGCATGTGGTCAAAGAAGGCATTAATTCTAGTCCATTCTTGATCACTAAATGCAGCCCAGCAAAAGAGGAAACAGCAAGAACCCTGGGGTCTTTGGCCTCAAATCCCACCCCCACCCTTACTCTCTGTGTGATATTAAATGGAGACTTAAGATTTGGGTTTTCTAACCCATAAAATGGGCATAAAATACCTCCAAGAAATGTTTAAAGGTTCAGAGAAATAAACCATACAGGCACATCATAAGTACTCAATAAATTATCTGATGTTTGCTCTTTAATTTCCTTAAACATAAAAAGACACCCAAAACCTTGCCAACTGAATCGGAACACAAGTTTTACAAATAATTAAATGAGGTCAGCACAATTCATTGAAGTTGCTCAGACAGCTTCAGTGATAAATAAGGCAACTTTTTATAAGCCCATCTATTAGAACATTAAATTAGTCAAACATAAGGAAGCATGCAAGAAAAATACAGACTAGGAGGTGAATCCTGTTTGCAAATCAGAACACTATAGAAATGGCCACAGATTGCAAATCACAAATTCCACCTTCCAGAAGCTCTGTTATATGTAGATACCAGAAGGCAAATAAAAGCATACTTAAAGATGGTGTTGGCAACGTCTCTTTAAAGAAGAAGAAGAAGAAGAAGAAGAAGAAGAAGAAGAAGAAGAAGAAGAAGAAGAAGAAGAAGAAGAAGAAAATGGCATGATTTCACAGCAACAAACTCAAACAAGGGATAATATATAATATCAGACCCAAAATTTTTCAAAGAGCTGAATAATGGTTGAATAACAGCTGAATTGGAACCATTCAAGCATTAAAAAAGGGGGGGGAGAGATGTGACTCCTTTGGTCATTGCATTAGAAATGATTCTTTCAAATACCATTTGAGTTTAACACTTAGATGGCCTGAATGACAATATCACATCTCCAAGATACCCTGGAGAACAGCCTGAATCTTTGAAAGAACACAGTCTAGAGCGAGTCTTCTCAACTGGGGTTGGGGATGGGGGAGTGGATTTTGTCACCCCAGGGACATTTGGTAATGTTGGAGACATTTTTTGTTGTCACAACTGGGAGAGACAGGGATGCTACTGGATCTACTGGGTAGAGATTGCTGCCAAATGTCATAGGGGTACAGGATGGTCCCCACTATAAAAAATGATTGGGTCCAAGTATCAATAGTGCTGAGGTTAAAAAGACCTGCTCTGTAGTTAGCCAGGCTGCTTTCTTTTTTTCTTTTTTTTTTTTTTTAAGATTTTATTTATTTGACAGCGGGAAGCACAGCCAGAGAGGGAACACAAGCAAGGGGAGTGAGAGAGGGAGAAGCAGGCTTCCTGCCGAGCAGGGAGCCCAATGTGGGGCTCGATCCCAAGTCTCCGGGATCATGACCTGAGCCGAAGGCAGTCGCTTAACCAACTGAGCCACCCAGGCGCCCCTCCAGGCTGCTTTCTACTTCCATGAGCCTGTTGGGGCTCTCTAAGCCTCAAATAATGGGGAAATCATAGAATCTACCTCTTAGGATTGTTGAAGGTTTTGATGAGATAATAATAATAATAATAATAATAATAATAATAATACCTACCATTTACCAAGCTCTCATAATGCACCAAGCATTGTGCCAAGAGCCTGTATGTATATTATTTGATTCAATATTCATAACAACCTTATGAAATAAGTAACATGACGAAGATTCCACTCCTAGATGGGGAGTGGGCTTCAAACCCTGACAGCCCATGTCTTGACCTCTTCATTCTCCATACTCACAGTTTGATCCACAAACTGGTACCTTCAGCACCTTGCTAGAGATGCAAAATCTCAGGCTACATGCTAGATCAACTGAGTCCAAATCTGCATGTTAGCCAGAACCACAAGTCCAAATCTGCATGTTAGCCAGAACGAACCTTATTAGAGTCTGAGAAGCAGTATGCTAAGGACAGTGCCTGACTCCAAACTAAACACTAAATAAAGATTAATTATTCGCATTGTCATCACTGTTTGTAGCCTACAGAAAGATTTGTTACAGTAAAATTCAGACTCCAGGTCATAGCATATATGGATGTGGCAACACCAAACATCCCCGAGGATGTCAGGTCTACCCTGCCTCTTTGGAGATCTCTATCAAAATGGGTAAAAACTAACTGTCAAAGGGGAAGAGCCACTACCCTCAATCTAGCTCGTCTGATTCAGCCACTGTTCCTCCTGCAGCATCTTCTGCCTCTCTCCATGGCTTATCTATTTCACACTAGAGTGTGAATGACTCATGGCATGTGCTGCTTCTCCCAGGAATATTTGCAAAGCTCAAACCATGCTTTCTGTCTCTGTTTGACAGAAGAACCGAGAACTCTGTTGCCAAACCTCAAATCCTGAGTATGTCCTCCTCATATTAGCTGCTCTGGGGACATAGGATGGTGACATCACAAAGCACACTCTGTCTCTCTAGCATTTCCTATTTTTTAAATTATATAAATAATACATGAGTGCCTCCTCGGTATAAAATATTCAAATTATATGGAAGTATATGGAGTATAGAGTACAAAGCAAAAGTCCTTTTCATCACTGAAGCCACAGAGTGTTCAAAGCAGAGACTCTGGACCCAGACTACCCAGCAACACTCCTTACTAGTTCAGTGTCCTGGAATACCTTAACCTCTCTGTGACTCAGTTTCCTCATATGCACCTCATATGCACCTCAAAGACCTGTTTGAGGATTCAATGTGACGCCTAAGAAATGCTTAGCTCAGATCCTGGCACACATTAGGTATTAACCATTCCTGTTGCTCCCACTTCCCTCAAAAGGTAAACACTATTATCAGCTTGGTGTGCAGAATTCCAGACTCTCTGCTAAGCACTTGCCTACATATGAACCCTGAAAATATAGGTACACCATTAGCATGAAGATGACTGCACTTGGCCTTGCTTCTGCAACCTACTTTACATTCGAACCAAACCATGGGGGTATCTTAATACTAGTCACACAGATGTATTCCTCATTTTTTTAACAGTTCCTTTGGATGGATGTACCATCATCTCCCCACTGGTGGGCATTTAGGTTGTTCCCACTTTTTCCCCCACTGGAAGTAAACTGGATGTGCAGAGGCAGCCAAACTCCAAGCATGTGAGACTTGGGAAGTGGAGCAGCCAGGAAGCAGAGCCAGGCGGAGGATGGTCTCATCAGAGTCTCTGCCAAGGACGGGAAGGATGACGACAATCTGGGGCACACTCAAAATAAATAATTGTCCTTAACCCTCTCAAAATTGGGAAGTGCATCGTTAGTCACTGGCTTCCTGTCACAGCTGGTAGCTGTGCCCTTTCCCTCCCCACCAGTCTCTTCAAATTGCCCAGTAAGAGGCCATGTCCAGGCCCACAGGTTCACAGCAAACAAGGGCATCTGCTCCATGGTAATTTCTCCCTCCTCCAAAGCCCTAAGTGTTCATTCTCCAGGAAAGAGGCAAAGGAAAGGAGCTTCCTCTAGCCAGACATGAGAGACAACCCAGGACAGCAGCTCTATGGCTTGGTTAAGAGGACACTGAAATCTTACTCAGAGTCCTCATTTGCAAAGCAGATAAAAGGGATGGCCCTGATTGAACAGAGCTGAGTGGTTGGAGGGGAAAACGGACGGCTTCATCTTCCCCCAAGACCCGTGTGGTCCTACAGAACAGTGTTTAAACAATTCATTCATCTGATCCAATTTGTTTTTTGATTTGGTATCTAGAGCTCAAAGAGGGCAAATTATTCGCTTAAGGCCACACAGAATGTAAGTAGCAAAATCCAGGGGAGGGCTTTGGTCTCCTGACTCCTGACTCCCAGACCACTGTGCTTTCTGCTAATTTCTGCAGCTTCTCTAATACCTGTGCTTGTTTAGACTAAGGTGTGAATGACTGTCTCATTCAGAGATGATTCTTTTTCCATTAGAGCCAAACTTCTCAAACCTATAGAGCCCAAGTATAACTCACAGAATAAACAATACAGATCCTCCTCAATGTTTCACTCACATTTTAGACTGTGGAAAGCTAAATAACAATAAGGAAAAAATTACTGCTTTATATAAAAAATTGACAGAAATTAGGGGTGCCCCGCTGGCTCAGCCAGTAGAGCATGCAACTCTTGATCTCAGGGTCATGAGTTCCAGACCCAAGTTGGGCATAGAGCTTATTTTTAAAAAATTAACAGAAATCAGAACTGAGTGCAAAATTTACCTGGGCTTTATGATTACACTGGAGACTTCAAATAAATCTTATCACTATAGTCCAGCTAATCTTCCTTGACCCTCCTCCACCCGTGGCCCCTCATGACATGAAGCCACCATCCCCTGCCACTGAGTACTCTGGTAGAAAAGCTGAAGTCTTTAGTTAAAGGAGTGACTCACTATTGACATAACTATAGACAGCAGAGTAAGGGAGAGATTTTCAATGGGGAAGATCTTGTCAAGCCCCTGAAATCTCTGCTCTGCCTAACCCACAATTACAATAACAACATTTATTGAGCGCTTACTGTATGCTGAGCACTATGCTAAACACTTTGTAAGGATGATAGAGACATTACCATTATCTCCCATTTTACGGAAGCTCTGGAAGCACACCTGAGGAAAATAACCCATCTTGTTGGTGGCAGAAACAGGATCTGGAAACCTTTCCTTCCCTAGAGGGTGACCAACTGTTCCAGTTAATCCAGGGCTGTCTTGATTTCAGTAGTGAAAATACCATGTCTGGAAAACTGGCATTCTCTGGCACAAGTAAGACAATGGTTCACCCTAGTAGAGGGTGGGTGGAGGCTATTCAGAGAACATAGATATTTAATATTAATGGTTCCAAGTTCTTTGCTCTGGGATGACTTTAACATAGTTTACTAGGGCTTTTTCTGGGGATTTAGATGAGGTGCTATCTCCTGCTTCTGAGTGGGACAAAAATAAAGGCTGCAAGTGTGGATGCAGGTGTTGGAAAGTGAAGATCCACCTGGGTGACAGTTCCAGACATCATGTTTCTGGTGTATTCCCTTGTGCTGTTTAACTGGTCATAGCTAGTTCCCTTGGGCCAAGAATTTCCCCAGCTTAAACTCTGGGAGTCCTTTGGACTCCCTTAGTATCAGGTATAAAGGACAGCTGGTCACCCTACTTCCCTATTAGAAACTGTGCCTGAATATTCCAAAACATGCATGCAACTTTAGCCACAGCATGCTCCTTGTCTCTTGTCTACTCTCCCTCCCCCCCTTTTTTTAGATTTTTAGTTTTCTCCCCTCTCAAATTGGCAGGCAATGTGATTGCTGTCTTGCTCTCACCATGGAAGACTATAGGAAAAAAAAATGTAAAGGTCATTGTGTTTTAAAATGAGTCTTTAAAAAAAAAAAAGGAAGGAAGAAAAGAAAATTGCCTGAATGGGTTCCTATTAGTGAGAAGTAAGAAAAGGTTCCAAATGGAAAACTGTTCTCAAGAGAAAACATGTTGACCCTGTTATTGTGTTTTAAACTTGCATTTAAATGTTCCCTGAATGTTTCAAAAGTCTCTTTTGCATATTTATTTTCCTTCCTCTGCTTAGAGTCAGAGTTAGGAGTGCTTGTTGACAGGGTGGAAGACAGAAGGTCCACACTGTGGCCCTTCTGATGAGTGCTAAGTCCTCATTGGGGCTGCAAGCCTCACCAAGTCTCAGTCTAGAACTGAGGAGGCCCCACCACTAACAGCCCCCTTTCTGTTAGAATTCAGTCCCAGGAGAATTCATCTCCCTCCCTGTCTCTGTCCCTACCTCCCTACCTCCCCTCCCACCTCCTTCTCCCTCCTCGGCTTTCTCTCCTGGCTCCTTGTCTTTCCTTCTCCTTCCCTTTCCTTCTCCTCTCTCTAGTCCACACTGGCTTTCTCCCTGTTCCTTCTCACCAAGCTTCATCTGGTGTCAGCACCTTTTTGCTTTCTGCTCCCTCAGTTCAAATGTTCTTCCCCTTGCACTTTGCCTGACTGTATCCTTCTCATCCTTCAGGTCTCAGTCTTGGGAATCCATCCCAAGAAGGCCTTCCTGACCTGTGTACAAAGTAGCTCCACCTCCACTCCCCTACACTTTGCAGCTTTCCTTAGGCATTTACTCTTTTCCTTGTAGCTATTTCATGGGTTTTATGAGTACATCTCCAATACACCCACTAATCTTGTGTCCCATGGGATTGGTCAAGGTAGACACAATGACACTTATTAACACTTGTATCCCCAGGGCCTATCCTTATGATTGACAGACATAATAGGTGCTCAGTCAATATTTGCAACAGCATGGGGCACGTGGGTGGCTCAGTCACTTAAGTGTCTGCCTTCAATTCAGTCATGATCTTGGGGGTCCTGGGATTGAGCCGGACCTCAGGCTTCCTGCTCAGTGAGGAGTTTGCTTCTCCCTCTCCTTCTGACCCTCCCCCACTCCTGTGTATGCTTTCTCTCTCTCTGCTTTCTCTCTCTCAAATAAACAAAATCTTTTTTTCCATTTCTTATTGTTCTTTTCAAATAAATAAAATCTAAAAAAAAAAAAATTGTGACTGCATGGTTGAGTGATGGACTCCTAGCCTCTTTTGTGATGTTGTTCTCTAGATGATTACAGGTCCCTTAGCTAGGGTTCCTCCAGAAGCCAACAGAGACAAGCATACAAGTCATCCCAGAGTGGAAAAGGGAGGCAGGGAAGGGAAAGAAGCCAGTATAGATATGTCATCAAGCGAGTTACCAATGTAGGCTACTGGGGCTCAAGTGGGAGAACTCAAGGAGATAATGTAGAACATGTCTCAGAGTTACCTGGTCCCCCGACCAAGACACAACACCACTGGCTGAGAGCTGCTCTGGGGGCATTATCCCTGGCACTTCCTGTCTACATTGTGCTTGGCATGAAAGAGAGTCTTGGGTTCTGCCAAAGAATCCCACTAGAATGGGCCAGAATGGTGAGTACCAAGGGAACGAGAGTAGACCATCTGCTACAACTAGAAACCCCAATTAGCAAATCCACTAGAGTCTTAGAGATCCTGGTCCTACTGAAAATGTGTTTCTGTAACATTTAGTCTATGGATCATCTCTTCTTTCTTAAAATGCCTCCCTCCTTCCACATTTGGCATTGTCAACTCTTCTACCACCATCCTGCCTGTTTATCCCTGGTCTCCAGTCCTGATTCTTCTCCCAGCATTCTCATTAATGAAAGTGCCCCATCTTCTATGCACCCTCCCCTGGGAAATGCAGCCAAGAATACAGCTACACAGGTAACTCCCAACCCCATGATCCCCTCACCTAAGCTCCTGCCTAAACTTATGACCACCTGCCAGAAATAACAGTAGCAACAAAACAGTATTAAGATTTTAAGCAAGAGGAATAAATATGTGAGTTAAGAGTGTATTCTTGATGAAATAGACAATAAAGCATATTATAAGCTTGTAGTGTTGGGAAAATGGTAAATTGATATTGTTACAACATGCAGAAAATACACAAATCAACAACAACAACAAAAGAGAGTGCTCTTGGAGTCAACTTGCCCAGGCTGCTGCCAAGCTGTCACTGCTCCTGGCCAGCTCTGAACTTGGACAAGTTACCTGGCCAGTAGAGGAAGGTCCACCCCAAAGCGCGGTTGTGGGCTTTGAGTAAGTTCAACCCCAGTACATTGAACTGCTTAGCATAATGCAGGAGTGTGAAATTACAGCTGGCAAACCAAATTCACAGCTTGTTTTTGTAAATAAGGCTTTAGAAGCACCATGCCCCTCAGTTTACAGATTGTCTGAGACTGCCACAGCATTAGTAGACAGACTTGAGTAGCTAAAATGAGACCATCTGGCCTGCAAAGCTGAAGATATTCACTATCTGGCCCTTTACAGGAAAAGTTTTCTGATCCTTGACACAGTGACTGACACATGATTGGTTCTTAATACATAGTGACTATTACATTATTAGTGTTATTATTATTTGTATTCTTACTAGTACTTTCCTGGCTCTATAAGCTAAACATTTTACATGTGTTATCTTATTTTTTTTTAAAGATTCTATTTATTTATTTGACAGAGAGAGATCATAAGTAGGCAGAGAGGCAGGCAGAAAGAGAGGAGGAAGCAGGCTCCCTGCTGAGCAGAGAGCCCAATGCAGGCCTCGACCCCAGGACCCCGAGATCACAACCTGAGCCAAAGGCAGAGGCATTAATCCACTGAGCCACCCAGGTGCCCATACATGTGTTATCTTATTTTTAGCCCTCACAGCACTGAATGTTGGGAATGCTTGTTACCCCATTTCACAGATAAGGACCATGGCAGGGGTCTCCACATATATGCCTCACACAGTACTCTCCTCCCTATCTCCCCAGCTTCCCCCCAGAGCACTAACCTCCCCTCCTACTGTCACTGTTAGCAGCCCCAGAATCTCAAGCTGAAAGCCTTGGGTTCCTTCTTGACTCTTGTTCCTCCCATATGTCCTAGAGATTCTACAGCCACAATCCTTGGCCACATCCACACCCTTCTTTCCACACTTACTGCCTTTCCCTAGACCAACATTTCCCAAACTTTGTTCCCCAAAACCCTGGTCACTGGAAAAGGGGTCCCATGATCAATTAACTTTGGGAAAAACTGCATGCTATACACTTTTATCAAAGAGTTACAATTGAACATTAATATGGTAAGGGCTCTGAGAAGTCCTGCAATGAGATCTGTTTAATTCTATGCAACTGAACATTTAGAAGACATATACACTACAAAATTCTCTTTTCCCATTTAAAATCTGTTTCCACCACAGGAACCAGACTGGGAACCACTGCCCATGTCTCTGAGAACGGCCACCCCTCTGGAATTCCTGACTGGGCTCTCTGCCTTATAATCTATTCCAAGAATTTGTAAACTTCTTCTGTAAAGACCAGATAGTAAATATTTTGGGGTTTGTGGGCCAAGAGACAAAACTAAGTATATTACATTGATCCTTATGTAACAAGAAAGAAAACACATTTCCATATCATTTTTACTGGCAGAATACAAAACTTCATTTATGGGCACCAAAATTTAAATTTCATATAATTTTCACATGTCACAAAATATCATTCTTCTTTTTTTTTAATTCAACTGTAAAAAATGTGAAAGCCCATCCTAGCTCACAGACCATACATAAACAGGCTGTGGGCAGGATTCATAGAGCAGGCTATAGTTTGCCAAGCCCTAATCTCTCACACAGCACTGATAAATCACATCTCCTAAAGTCTGGTTCTTACCACTCCTATGTTACAACATGCTCAGAGACTTCCTTTTCCCTCCTAGAGTAAACACCAGTTTATCCCTCCAGCATTTAAAAGCCTCTTAGCCTGGGGCACCTGGGTGGCTCAGTTATTGGGCATCCACCTTCGGCTTGGGTGATGAACCCAGGGTCCTGGGATCGAGCCCCTGCATTACACTCCCTGCTCTGAGCAGGAAGACTGCTTTCTTCCTCTCCCACTCCCTCTGCTTCTGTTCCCTCTCTCACTGTGTCTCTCTCTGTCAAACAAATAAAATCTTTAAAAAAAAAACACCTCTTTTCCTAACCCCCAGCCACTCCAAGAGGTTGAATGCTTATAAAAGGGGTTCATTTTGACTTCCCCCTTCACACACATTGTGTTTTATCCAGTTAAACTTGCTCACTGCTCCTCATACAAACCCCCTTGTGTCTTTGCTCATACAGTTCCCTTCACCTGGAATTCCTCCTCACATTCTCTCCACATCTAAACTCTGTCTATCCTTCAAGGACTGGCTCAAAGGCCACCTCTGCCAGGAAGCCATCCCTGATCTCCCTAGGTGAAGCTTTTATTTCCTTCCTTTCGAGCCCCAGACCTCTTTTTCTCTGTATCACATGAGACACAGGTCATTACCTGTCTAAAACTGTGGATATGTGCCTCTCTGACCCAGTAAACTGTGCTTGCCATGACACCTTGAAGCTACAAAAAAATCGGCCCCCACAAGTAATGCCAAAGCCTTATTATGAAGCTTTATCTTGATAGATGTGTCCCCATCTGTGGACAGCTATACTTGCTGTTTAATCCATAAAAACATGCCATGAGAAAAGCCGTATCAGTGTTCAAGGTGAGAAAGAAAATATTCCTGGTGAGAAGCTTCCCATTTCACCAACCTACTGTGAACCCTAGTTTATACTGAAGGAGGTCACATAGGCCCAAATAACAGCAAGTTAAATATGATGGAAGTTTATCTTTCACATAAGAGCCCAGGCATAAGCACTCCATGACCAATATGACATAGGGACCATGCTCCTTCCCCAAATTCTGGAAAACCCTTGCCATGTGGCCAAGATGGATCATGAGCAAGCCTACCTTCCATGAGAAGGATGGGGAAAAGGGAGAAGATCAGGATATGACTTTCTTTTACACAAACCATCCAGAACGTGCACTCATTCCCCTGCTCACATCCTCTCAACCAGCACTTGGCTACATGACCACGCCTGGCTGCAAAGGAGGCAGATATATTTGTTTTGCCACAGAGGGGGTGAATTACATAACATAAAGGTATTTTCTCACAATTCTGGATGGCTGAGATCAAAGACTGGCAGGTTTGATTTCTTCTGAGGCCTCTCTCCTTGGCTTGCAGATGGCCACATTCGCAATGTATCCTCATGTTAGCCTCTTTCTTACACATGCACCCTTGGTGTCTCTCTGTGCATCCAAATCTCCTCCTCTTATAAGGACACCAGTCATATTGGATTAGGGTCCATCCTAAAGTAAACCTTAAAGGTTCTATCTCCAAACATAGTGGCTACATCGTGTCTCTCCAAATCCGTAAGTTGAAGCTATACTCCCAGCATCCGATGCTGGGAGTATAGCTTCAACTTACGGATTTGGAGAGACACGATGTAACCTGTAACAGCAGATCATGAATGTGGTCTTGATTCTGGGAAGTCATGTGCCCACTAAAACTTGGGGTGGGTGGCAAGGGGATTGATGAGAAAGGGAGGGTGGATCAGGAGGTCAATTAGCTGTCTTTGTTCCAGGCAGTGTCTTCCCCTAGTTCATGTCATCCATAATTCATAGCATCTGATACAAAGGAGGTATTCAAATATTTGAATAACCAAGGAAAGGGAAAGAAAATAGAAACTCATAAAAGTGCCCTCTCAATCTTGAGCTCAGGACTTGGTCTGTTGCACATCTGGTTCTCCATGGTTATGCTGTGTTGAATAGAGTGAACACAGCTGGTCCGTCTCTGCATTCTGCAGAGGTGCTCCTGGGTGTGCGACCTGCAGAGTACAGATTCTCAAAGTGTATCTAGAATCTCTTAGAAGAGACTGAAGGCCTACAGAGCAGTATTTTTATCCATTTTGTTCCCTACTGTTTCCTTAGCACATAGAACAGTGCCCAGTGTGTAGTAAGTGCTCAATAAATGGAATGAATGCATAAAATGAAGCCCAGAAGAAGAAACCATATTCAAATTCAGGGCTGCACTGATAGGAAACTATTCCAAACTGCTCAATATCCTCTCATGCTGCTTTTTCTCATAATTACAGCCATCTATTTTCCATTATTTGAAATAATAGCTTCTATAGAGCAAGACGTCTCTCTAATTAAAAGAGAAGGTAAGATAAAAGAGAAGGAAAAACATGACTCCAACCAAACACAGTGTTCTGACTGAGACCCACCTATTTATCTAGGTGTGCTCTGAAAATATCTGTAGTTCTTTTAAAGGGTCCAGAAGTAGCTTCACCCAGCTTACAGGGGTGAGGGTTGAGGGAGGGATTTGCCACAAGGTTAGGAGAATGGATTCTCAGCATTAGCACTTTTTTAAAAAGCAGGTTCCACACCCAGCAGGGAGGCCAAAACAGGGCCCAAACCGACGACCCTGAGATCAAGTCCTAAGCCGGGATCAAGAGTTAGACACCCAACCAACTGAACCATCCTCAGGCACTCCTCAGCATTAGGACTTTCTAAATGTATAAACATGCAGGTGTATTCCTGACCTTTCTGTGCCTCAGTTTCCCTCCTTATAAAAGGAGAAGATCATAGCATATACCCTAAGAGTGTCCACAGTGTTGAATGAAGTCATGAGTGCGTGACACTTTAGCACAGTGTCTGTAAACCCTGGTGATCAGAGGAAGCACAACTATCTGTCAGCTGCCTGTCTCCAATTATTCCAAGGATCTTTATAGTCTTCATGAGGATAAAGACGGCTGAGATATAGATGGAAACACTGTTCATTTAAAATTGTAAAAACCCTGTGTTCTTTGTTTCTTTAATGCTCTTGAGAATATGCAAAAATCATAAACTGAAGTTAAAGCAGAAAGAATTGAGGGTAGAGGCTAACGAACTCCTCCTGGTTATGTAAAAACTGGAATGAATGGCCATGGGATGGCCTTTCTTGACAAGACAACATGTGTAGAGGTCAGGAATGGAAAAGAAGAACCCAGAAGACCCTGGATTCTATTTAAAGGGAAGGAATCCATGCTGAGACCTCCTGCTTAGAGAGATCCCAATGAAACCATACCACCAAGGGCCAACCTCTTCCTGTCCCCTTCAAGGGCCAGAATTCTTTGAAGGATGGCATTTGTGCTTTCATCTCTTAAACAGAGTTTAGAAACGTGCATGATGGTGGGAGTTTTACAAAACCACGTACTGCAGCTCATTAAATCATTGGAGATAAAGGTTTAAGCAAGAGCTGCTGAATTAGATTACCCAATACAAAGGAAGCATACTTTCATCTAAAGTTCCTCTAAATAGATGTTACTTTACCTTGCTGTAAAGATAGGCTATTTGCTTTATTACTCTTTACTCAAAAAAAAACAAGGAAGGAAGGGGGGGAACACAAACCCATATCGGTCAGCTGCCTCCACATTGCAAAGCAAGTCTTATCAGCATTAATATTGCAACAGCCAAGGAGAAGAAATTGGGAGGTTTTCCTTGTACAAGAACAGAGCTAAGACAAAAATGCAGTCACAAGCGTAAAGAAAGTTATTATGAAATCTGTTCAAGCCTCATGTTTCTCCAATGATTCAAGATAATCACATTAGCAGCTTCAAACATTATGCAGTGACATCATTCAAACAGATAGCTCCAGAGGTGGGGTATGAGACCAGGGAATTACCATCTGTCATACATTTATGACAAATCTAATGGTCTGACCTGATGTGTTACCAGTTGGAGCTCATGTGGGTCTCTCTGACTGTGGCCACCTCGCCTATTTAATGATCCTTCTTGCTTTAGAAGGATCCTCATGAAACCCATACATCTCACTTTAATAAGAAAGGGGAAACTCCTATAAGCTAAGGTCAAATGAATGAGGTGTGGATCTTCTTGTTCTGTCAAATAGCAAGTTAAAGAAGACAAAACAAAACAAAACAACCTCTCCTTATTTCAGATTGATTTGAACTGCGCTAGACTGGCCGTGAGTATTACAACTAAGGAAACAAGCAGATCCAAGTTTTAGACCCTGCTGTACTACCTTCTGTATATGGGGTGGGACCCTGCTTATCTGCATCATCAAGATATTAATAGTCTCTAACTCTTGGAGTGGTCAAGAGAATTAACTGAAATAATGTATATAATTATTTAGCATGATGTTTGGCACAGAGAAGGCATTTAATAGAGGTTATCTAGGACTGTTATTATTCCTAGTATAAGATTTGAAATATTGTAAGAACATCCATCAGGGAGGGTTTGCAAAAATCTAATACTCCAAAGATATTCTTGATTTCACTCTGGTTTCTTTCTTCCCTCCTGTCCATGTAGCAGATGTGCTTGAAACCCATACCCCTCAGGCAAACTCTGCAGGCACCAGAAGCTTCAGGTGACAGCTTCCTCCCAACTCCAGCATATCCCTACACCAAGTACCTGCATCTCTTTACCTGGGAGAATGCTCCAGCCATAGAGAATGTTCAGCCTGTGTCCTGGGTAGGCTGGGAGTTGCAGAGTGACACCTCCCTGGAGTGGCACTCAACCAGTGAGAGATGAGAACCAGTGAATCTCAGATGGGAAAACTCTTAGGGGTGTTCTCTGTCACTTGCGCCCCATGCAGAGCCCCACTGATTGAGAACCCTTAGCTTATACCTTCCTTCCTTCTTTCCCCACCCCTTTTCCCCTCTCTTTCATCATGAGATCACGCCAAATAAACCCTTCACCTAAATCCTCATCACAGAGTCTGCTTTTTGAGGAACTCAAAACAACACAATCCAAATGAAGCTTCCTCTTCCTTGGCATCTCCCCAACTTCTTATGTGACCCCATCAGTCAACATGGTATAATTCAGGGAGCTCAGGAAGTAGCATTGGCAGACCGGTTCAAATCCCAACTCTGCCACTTACCAGTTGTATAAATACGCCAAGTTAATTGCCCTCTCTGGGCCTCCATCTCCCCCACTGAAAAGCAGTATCTACCTCATGGGGTTTTTAGCGAGGATGCTAATATGAAGTAGGCTCACTCTTTGGAGTCTTTATAGCCAGTTGGAGCTTCCTAAGGAGAAGTAAGTACCAAAGATTTCCAGAGATGCCTGGAGAACATGAATGCTTGGCAATAAGGGAATGAGTTCCAAAAAGTAGAATTTCAAGGATTCATTGGGGAGATATTTTTAGATAGAGAATGAAGTAACTATCATCATGTGGAACAAAACCTTCCCTAGGAACATAAAATGCTGGTCGTATTGCCAGACCCTTGGCACTGGGGGCCAAAGAAGCTGGTTCCTTGGCCAAGGCCATACTTGCCGTTGGCAGCCTATAATTGGAACTAGAATACCTCCTAGGTATTGCCAAGTCAATCAGCGACCAGTTTGTTTTTTTTCCTAGAAAATGAGTGACAGCTGCACAACTTTTCAGTTGTCAAAAGAGGGAAGGAAAAAAGCACAATGGCTCTATGCCCTCCCTGTTCACCCTAGAGGCTTACTGGTACATTCACATCTCAAGCCAGCACAAATTCAAGAAAACCTAGCACTCAGCTGGAACTTCTGAGAGGAATTATCCCTAAAAATGTGAAGGAAACTTAAAAATTAATGAAGCTATGGGCAACCTGAGCACTGACATTTTTCAAAATATCCTCCAATGCCTTCCTAATTAAAGGGATCAGGCAGCTGGTTTCCACTTCTGGTATCCTGAGTCGGGGAATTCCTGAGGGAGGGAGAAAAGAACTACTAGCTCTAAGTTGGTTTTTCCTTCTCTTGGAAAAACCAACAATTCAGTTGTGAGTTCAGTTGTGGACTCTAGATGAAGGCTCCTACCAGGATGACAAAGGAGAAAATTTGAGAGCTATGATTCCAGGGGAGAGCTCTGTCACCATGTGTGGCCTACTTGAGTAAACACCTTTGCAGAGAAACAAGTAGACAGACTCATCAAAGCAACCAAGAGATGAAGTACATTGGGGGCCTCTGGCATCCCAAGGGCGATACCACTGTTTTTTCTGGTCCTGGTGAAATAGCAATTAGATAGATAGGGCCTGTATATACAAGAAGAATCACAATTCAGAAGTACAACTCTAGTTGTAAGGGTTGGGAAAGGTCCGATCAGCTGAGACCCAAAGATAGATGAATTTTCCAGGTAAGGAAGGGAAGGGAAGAATGTTCCAGAGGAAAGAAGCTATGTGGAAGCCCTGAATTCCATGGTACTTTTAAGGAACTGAAAGGCTCTCATGTCTGATGCTGGAGAGGGAGGACAAAATTAAACAAGATAACTTATACAACATGCCTACACACAGATTCTCAATATTAACTGAGATATTAACTGCAGTGGTGTCTTTACTAGCTCTGCTAATGAAATGCATTGGCATTATCCACCTGCTGGTGAAACTGTCCTCAGAATGGTCAGATGATTGCTGTGGTCATTCGTGAACTGTGTGTTGTAAAGAGGCCCATCCTTCAATCCCAGAAGCACATTCTCTGTGCCCTAGTGGCCTCTCAAGTTCTGTGTGAAGACATGCAGGCTCACCTGAGAGTGACTCAACTGTGTGCACACTAAGCAAGAAAACAACCTGGCATAAAGCAGAGGTTCCCTGTAGGTAACTAGGATTGCCCTTCTTGGCCAAGAGTTTGGCCACCATTTACCTTCATTCCAACCCGGGGCCAGCCTTGCTGGTGTGAAATCTGTACAGTCACACAGGGCTCCACACTCAATGCTCTGCCGTTACTTGAAATTCTTAATTGAGATTGAATTAATTGAATTAATTGAATTAATTGAAATCCTTAATTTTTTAAGAAGAGGCCTCACATTTTATTTCACAGGCCCTGCAAATTACTCCGCTTGCCCCTGCCTCACCCCAAGCAGTCATTCAAAGTATATGCTTTCTAGTCCCAGAAAGCCCCCTTTACAGGAGAAATGATGGACAAAAGAACAAAGCTGTTTCTTTCTGGTAATACCTCTGGGGCTGTTTTATAACCTAGCCTTCTGGGCAGCTACCCAGTTGGCCCATTCCTTAACCTATATCTGGGGCCAAGAACTGCTGGGATCCCTGATCAGATGGTACTCTTGTTTATAGCTATTCTTTCTCACCATGTTGAGCAAATTGGCAGCAACAGAAGACAAGAACATATCACCAAGAAGAGCAATATTGCTGGACCTAGAAAGACTTGGGTTCAAGTCTCAATCCTGCCTTTGACCCACAGGGTGACCCTGAATAAAATACTTAACCCCTCCCTGAGCTGCCATTTCCTCTAAATCTCTAAACCTGAAAAGATAAAAGAGTCGCAGGTTGTGGTGGAGGTTAAGTAAAACCATGGATACAAAGTGTTCTCTGCATACAGTAAGCACTCTGTGTTAGCTACTGGCCTTTTCTCTCCAGGCACTCTGTGCAGTCTTGGTATGGCTATCAGTCAGGGTACACCCCTCCTCACTACAGAAGCCAAAACGAAGCCAAAAAGGGCTTTCTCCCAGTAGATGTTCCCTTTTAAGTACTTGTATTACTGGGAAAGCAAATTCATGATATAAACTCAGCCAATCATACTCTTTCCTAAACTGAGCTGGGACAGCTAAGATGGCAGGTTTTCATTAATTTCTTTATCTATTGATTCCAGACAAGCCTGTTGAACAATATTGGCTGTTGAGATCCTCTGGAAGCTGTCTGGTTCTCCAGCTCTCCCTTCAACGCTGCGAGTTCCCCTACATCTTCCCAATAAGCCCCCTTTCTTGCTTACTACGTTAGTCATAGTAGCCTCTCTGGTTTGCAGACAGAGATTCTAACTCACCACACCATTTGCAGGGGGAAGTGTGGGCAGACATCCAGATTTTTAACTCATTCAGGACATCAGACCTAGCGCAGGGCAGCACAAAGTTGATTACTGATGCAAAGGGAGATGCATTCTCTCCTAGTACCTGTGCAGGTGGGAGACGTGTGTGTACCCAGCCCAAGGGAAAGCTCCTGGCAAGCCAGCTAGCCCAGTGTCTTTCCTCCCACAGGAAAATACTTGTGCACTCCGTCTTGAGCTGCAGAATGCAGAAAACAGACAGAGATGCCTGGCTGATGTGCTCCCCAAGCAGAGGGGCTCTCAAGTCTGTAGCACTGATCTCAGGAAGGGGTCTGTCCTCTAATTATCCCTTGCCCTCCAGCCTTCCCACAGCATGTCAGCAGTGTATGAGCTGGCCAGGTAGAGCCCTCCCTAGGCCTGCCACATTTGCAGATGCAGCAGGCAGCCGCAGATGTGGAATGATAAGGAGGCAATGGGGCAACATCCACAACCACTCCTGCCCCCATAAGAGCGACTCATTCTGCAGGACAGTAGTTACTTGATCCCTGCAGAGTCCTGTGAACAGGCAGAAACCCATGAGAGATATCATCTGACTAACCTTTAATGTAAATTTATTTTTTAGATTGCTTTCCCACTGGAAAAATGACTCTGTAGAAGGAACAGAGAATATTCAAAAAACATTTAATGTAAGAACTAAAAACCCTTGAGAGATCATCCATTCCAGCATCCCCATTTTAGAGGTGAGAAAACAGGCCCAGAGAGGAAATCCTTTACTCAAGATCCCTGTTAGGTGTTGAATTGTGTCCCCAACCCCACCACCACCACCCCCCCGCCTCAGAAATTCATGTTTTGAAGTCCTAATCCCCAGTACCTCAGAATGTAACCTTATTTGAAAATAGGGTCATTGCAGACATAATTAATTTAGATGGGGTCATACTGGAGTAGGTTGGGCACTAATTTAATATGACTGGTGTCCTAATAAAAAGAAGAAACCTGGAGACAGACAGAGAGAATGACATGTGACAATGAAGGCAGAGATCAGGGTGATGCTTCTACAGTCAAGGACTGCCAAAGATGGCCAGCAAACCACCAGAGCTAGGGGACAGGCATGCAACAGATTCTCCTTCATGGCCCTCAGAAGGAACCCACCCTGCCAGCACCATGACCTCTGACTTCCAGCATAAATTTCTGTTGTTTAAGTCATTCCGTTTGTGGCCATCTTAGGAAACCGACAAAGTCCTCTAGCAATTTGTAGTGTATTCTAAACTCATTATTATTATTACTTATTATCATTTTATGGGGTTTATATATGATTTCTTTCCATCAAGGATTTCAAACAGCATTTAAAGAAGAGGTGAAAAAATACATATTAAGTGAGAAACAAGAAAAGAATTTAAAAAGAAGTAAGTCAAGAACAGAGGGTAGAATGAGACTCACAAAGTCTCACTTAACCACTAAGTAAACCACAAATTGGACTGTAAGTTTCCTATTAGGCAAAGCAAAAATAGAAATATAAGCAAGTGAAGAACTCTTTCTTAGTACTGAACAATAAAGACACAGGATGCTGAGAAATGTAACAGATCAAAGTCTCAACAGCAACCCTATAAAAAATGGAGTAATAATTTTATAAGGTAAGAAACTCAGCTAGAAGGTCATTGCTGGAGCTGAGACTTGCCCTCAGGACTAATGCATCCCACGGGATGTTCTTTCTTTCATTCACTCAACAAACCTGTCTTAAATGCCATCTACATGCAAGATGTAGGGGACACAATGATGAATAAGATACAACCTGGCTACAAGAAGTCCATGACACGGTCTCTGGAATCCACTTGGGGAGGTTACATATAAATAATTATCATGTCCTAAGACAACAGCTGTGAGTCCCTGACCCCAGCACAGAACTCCCACCAACTACATTGTGGTTAGGAATCTTGACTTCAAGGAACAGAAATCTCCTGTGGTAGCTTAAGGAAAAGTGGCAATTTCAGCTAAGGATACAGATGTGTCCTGTGTCTGATAGAATCCAAGGACAGGGATGCTGCCAAACCTTATGACTAGGCTGGAACAAAAGACTAGGGTATGGTCCATTTTCACAGGATCCCAGGGGGCTCATATGCACTGCTATGGGGAATCCAGAAGTTCTCTCTTATATTTGAACATGTGCCTCATTCTTCTCTCTCCCTGTAGGCTCCTTTCTTCTGTTTTTTCATCTACAACACAGATGAAACATGGCTACTCAGCACCTGCCTACATCTCAGAATGAGATACAGCTCCCTCTTTCTCAGTCCCAATTCTAAATCACTGGTGGTAGAGACCTTGATTGGTCAGGTGCTCATCCTTGGATCAATCAGCTATGGTCAAGGAATATGACCACATAGAAAAGAACTGGCTTCTGGGAAGAGAACCACTGTATCCTGTGGCAATGGGTGGGAGGTGAAGATCTCAGGAAAGGAAAGAGCTTAGATAGCCACCCAAGAGGCGCGCAATAAATGCTCATGGGTGGTAGCAGAGTATGGTGGTAAAAAGCACAGGCTCTGGGGTCAGACTACCCACATTCCACTTCTTTAGAGTTGTGTGGCCTTGGGCAGGTTACTGAAACCATATCCTCAGTTTCTTCATCTGTTAGATGGTAATAAGTAATAGGATCTACTTCATCAGTTTCCAGTGAAGCTTGAATGAGATAATGCACATAATTCAGTTAGATAATGCCTAGTAACAAAGCAAGAACTCAGTAAATACCAACTATCATTATTACCAATGGCGATGAAGGCAACGATGATGACCTCTAGACAGCACCAGTGAAACCAGACCACTCAATTTCCTCAACAAGTCTACTGATTTCCAAGGAAATCCAGACCACAGTCTTTGAATTCATCTTATAGTACTTGTTAAGCTTGTCATTTTCAGCTGTAACTTTGACTGATACCATTAGTTCCCTTTTGGTGTCCATTCATCCATTCAACACTCAAGTATGTTCAGCAAGGTTACTTTGTGCTTGACACCAGGCCCGGAACTGGGGACATAACAAAGAGACAAAAGTCCTGCTCTACAGAAACTGATGATCCAAATCCATTCTTTCCCCAAAGCATAGGGCACATAGAACCACCGGTCCTAGAGAGGACTTTATGAAGGTGATCTTAAGGAAACATGAGTATGGCATTGAATGACATTGAGTTGCAATGAGAGCTAGTCCCTATAGAGTTTCTTACTGTTGTCATAACAAATTGCCACAAACTCATTTCCTTAAAACAATAGAAATATATTCTCTCACATTTCTGGCGAATAGAAATTCAAAATCAAGGTATCAGCAGGATTTGTTCCCTCTGCTGGCTCTGAGGGAGAATCCATTCCATGCCTCCCCTCTCGCTGCTGGCAATTTTTGGCATCTCTGGGCTTATAGATACATTGCTCCACTCTCTGCCTTGGTCTTCAAATGGTCTTTCCTTCTGTGTGTCTGTCTCAAATCTCCCTCTCCTTCCTCTTATGAGGACACCGATCTTTGGATTTAGGGCCCACACTAAGTCAAGATGACCTCATCCAGAGATCCTTAACTTAATTACATCTACAAAGTAGATACCTGAATTTCCAAATAAGGTCATATTTTCAGGTACCTTGGGTTAGGACTTGAACCACCTTTTGGTAGATACTATTTAGTAGATACTACAGTCCCTTTCTAACTCTCCTTCCATCTTCCTGATTACATCAAGGGGAAAGTCTCTATCTGTCAACGCACTGTCTTTAACCTCTCTTTCTGGCCAGTTTCCAAGTTTAAGCCCAGCTGAACTCTAGCTCTGATCCTTAAGCTGGCCAAGGTACCCAGCTGGGATCACATGTGGCTTTGTTTTTATATTTCTTTTTACAGTTACCTTCCACTTATGGCTAATAAAGCTGGTTGTGAATTTTTGGTTGTTTCTTTTTTAAAAAGATATAATAAAAATAAAAAGTACATTGGTTTAAAAAATAGTAAACAATTAATAAGTAGAGGGTATATGTACAACAAAATTTACAGACATTGTGTGGGAAGATGACCTGTGTCTCCCATTTGTCCCCCAAGATCTACCCTTTGTCCTTCTCTACTCTGCCCTCTGCCCCAGAAATGGACCTTGATAAATGCCACCAAGTGGCTCCCTTGCCCCCAGGCTTCCTAATAATGCAAACAGAGGGAGAGAGAAGTGAGGTTGGGATATTACACTTCATCCTCTCTCCAAGCCACCACACATCAACTTCTTTCAGGATTCTACCAACTGCTCCTTCCCTCACATCTACAGACCCACTTTCTTTATAACCTGCCATACCTGTGTCCCATTATTAAAGCTGCCTTCAATTATCCTAATATGAATATGTCATCTGTTTCCTGCTGGGGACCTATCTGATATAGGGAATGACTAAAGTTTGAGAAAACTCATGAAAATTCCATTTCCTATAAGTTTGATGTCAAAAACAATAAGGGCACACCTTTTCTGAGTTCAGAAGATCCTGATATTGAATCAATCAATCTCTCTCTCTGTCTCTCTCTCTGTCTCTCTCTCTCTCTCTCTCTCTCTCACACACACACACACACACACACACACACACACACACACAAACACACAAAACACCTTCCAATCTCTACTGATCACAGACCGACCCACAGAGCCCTTAATGACCTTCTATCTAGGTCAGCAACTGAAGATGAGACATTCCCAAGAAGGCTACCAGACCAGAACCAAGCCAGCATTATCCACAGCTGCCTGGTTCACGCTGACAAGTGGCTCATGTGACAAGAACATGAGAAGCTCTCCTGAGATGGGACTGGGGTCTTCACTCCTTCCAACCTGCCCTGGTACTTTCAAAATCAATGACACTGACAGAGGTTTGTCGTATGGGCAGGGAAGCAAGTAAGACATCACACTGTAAAAAGAAAATAGATGTCCTACACAAAGTGGGCATCAGAAAAAAGGGGCTGGACAGATCACACTTTGTGCAGAGGATAAGGCCTGGAAACCAGCCTGAGATAAAAAGAACAATCATAATAGTTCAAATGTAGTGATCCCTCTTCCCCCAGGCCCTGCACTGCACGTCCTGCCTCACTAAGTGGGTGCAGTGGCCCAGGTCGGGGAGGTACTACTATAAACCCATCAAACTTGAGAAAACTGAGGTTTGCCTAAGGTCACAGTCCAAAAGCAGTAGAGGTGGAATTGTAATTAAGTCTGTCCCTTTCCAAGATTGGACTGTGAGAGAACAAAAAGAGAGAACAAAAAACAGTGGGGAGAGGGGCGCCTGGGTGGCTCAGTTGGTTGGGCAACTGCCTTCAGCTCAGGTCATGATCCCAGAGACCCGAGATCGAGCCACACATCGAGCTCCCTGCTAGGCGGGAAGCCTGCTTCTCCCACTCTCACTCCCTCTGCTTGTGTTCCCTCTCTTGCTGTGTTTCTCTCTGTCAAATAAATAAATAAATAATCTTAAAAGAAAAAAAATCCATTACAAAAAAAAAACAAAAAAAACCAAAACAGTGGGGAGAGAAAGATGGTGGTAGATCCAAAGCCAGTCCTAAGGGTGACCGAGAAAGACGGACTCATCCTCCAGTACCAGTAACCATTAGTAATGTCACGTGGATCAGCACCCACAACTCCTTAACCCATCTGACCCTATGCCTACCCTCAGTCTCAGCACTTACCACGCTGCTCTGGGATTATGTGTCCTGCAGTTTCTCCCTCCTGGTGCTAGCCCCTTTGAGAGCAGGGGCCATGTCTGTCCACCTTAGTATCCCAACACCTCATGTAACCATGCAAGAGTGGGCATGAGCAAGCACACAGCATCCTTGGACATCCCACAGGAGTCATCAACCATCCACAGGATATGACAAGGCATTTTATTCCTTAATGGGAAACCCATATCCAGGCTGGGTTTCCAGCAGGAAGTGACCCTTCTCACCAAAGTGACTTTAAAATGTGTTTCCCTTAACATCATGAATGATGGCACATGCTGACATCAAGACATCTTGGTGTGATGCACCAAACAGGACACAGTATCACTTGTATAGTACTCCTGCCAAAAATGGCTCACCTGAATCAAGTCAGGAGGCAGAAATTAGACCAATCTATCTTGCATTTGCAAATGGGATGTTCTGACGAACATCTGACCTGGACGTTTTAAAAATGTGAAAGGCATAAAACACACATACACACATACATACATGCATATATAAATACATACACCTGCTCACACACATATACATACACACATACACACACTCCTGTCTCACGTTCTTTCTCACACACACACAGTCACACAAACATATACATGTATACACACATACATCACACACATACACAAGGCCAGGGAATTTCCTTAGCATAAAGAAGTCTTTAAAAATGTGAAAAATGAATGTAATGTATTTTCTTTGACTGGATGCTAGAATGTTTAAAGCAGCCATATAGAATATTAGGACAACTGGGGAACTTGACTATGGAGCATGTATTAAATAACAGTATTATATCATCATTAAATTTCTTGAGTGTGATCACTGAATCACGGTCATGGAGTAAATACCCTTGATCTTAGGTTATAAGTGATGAATTATTCAAGGGTCAAGTGTCATAGTATCCACTACTTATTCATAATTTAGTTTAATAAAAAGTGTACATGATTGTGTGTATATAGAAAGATCAATAAAGTATTTATTTTCATTTTTTCTTTTTCATTTTTATTTTTTTATTTTAAATTTAAGTTTTTCAGTGTTCCAAGAAGGAAAAGTATTTAACAACTGATGAAGGGTGTATAGATACTCACTGAACTGTGTTTGTAACTTTCCTATAGGTTTGAAATTTTTTGAGATAAGAAGTTAGGAGAAAGACACCTAGGTGTGGAATCACTGGGTTTTATGGTAAACAGATGCAAAACTTTTTTTTCTTACACCACACTGTTTTCCACAGCAACAATATTATTTTACATTTCCATCAGTAATGTATGAGGTTCCAATTTTTTCCAAATCCTCACAGTACTTGATATTGTCCATCATCTTTTTTTTATTTTATTTTATTTATTTATTTATTTATTTATTTATTTATTTATTTATTTGACAGAGAGAAACACAGTGAGAGAGGGAACACAAGCAGGGGGATTGAGAGAGGGAGAAGCAGGCTTCTCACAGAGCAGGGAGCCTGATGTGGGGCTCGATCCCGGGTCCCCAGGATCATGACCTGTGCCGAAAGCAGTCGCTTAACCAACTGAGCCACCCAGGTGCCCATCTTCTTTATTACAGCCATCCTACTGGTATCTCAGTGTGGTTTTTTTTAAAGGTTTTATTTATTTATTTGAGACCTGAGCCGAAGGCAGAGGCTTTAACCCACTGAGCCATCCAGGCACCCAAGCTGCCTTCTTTTTAAGGAGGAAGAAATAAAACAGTCAATACCATTCCTATTGCGGGAGAGGCCCAGGCACTGGTAATGACAGTGTAATCATAGCTGAGTTCTCAAAAACAACAATGATGCCATCCAAAGAAATAATGAGTGTTATGCAAATAGAGTACCCATAGCCTGGGAGGATAAAGGGGTACAAGGTGACTTCCTCTTTCCACCACATTAGCTTGAGGTTCTCATCAGTTTCTAAGTTCACAGGCATGAAGTAAATTGCATACAAGTCTCCACAGAGGGGAGAGCCTCAACCATTTCAACAAAATCTTTTGTCATTATTATAGCATTTTAGTTGAATATATGCCATCACACAAAGTCCAAGGCTGTGAGAACCGCCCTGAACCCCACCACTGATGGAAGTTTAACAAGATGATTGAAACTCTGGTGTCAGACACCCCTAAGTTCAAGTCCTGCCTTTCCCTCCCACTAGTCATGTGGCCCTAACCACTTCTCTGAGCCTCACTTTCCCTATCTCTAAAGGGAACATAATAAATGAACATACCTCAGAGGGTTGTCGGAACATAAAATGACATCATGCATGTTAAAGCTTTGGCACGGGACTCAACAGATAACAACTATTACCATTTCTTGAACTAGTACCTATTAAGTGCTTGGAGCAGTGCCTGGACATAATAAGGTGAAATAAATCACTAATGCATAACTGATGCAGTCAAGATCCTGACTCCCATTTGGGCAAAATCAGGGCAGCAATCTCTCTTTACAAAGACTCTCATCCTAACAAGGCTTAGACTGGTCTAGGTCACTTTCTCCTACCAGCAAGGTACCTAGTTCAGGGCTGATGCTTAATAAATGCTGGGTGGTGAGAGATGGCTTTTGGTATAACCACAGCCAATGTTTCCATAGTACACACCAGGTGTGGGATATCTGCTGAGCTCATTTACTCTTCAAACCCAATTCTGCAAGGTGGTACATTTTACAGAAGGGGGACTGAGGTTCTGGTAGTCGGAGAAACTTTCAGAGACACACACATCTACCAAATGGTAAAGGTGACATGAAAATGGTATTAGACTAACACCACACCCTTAACCACCCCTGGGAACACCTCACCCCCTATCCCTGGAAAGTGTCTGCTTGACACACCCCATGTATCATCCAGAGCAGATAGCATTTACCAGAACATGCCCACAGAGGAAAGAACTCATGTTCTGGCCACCAGACAGCCAACAATATGCTTCACGCCCCATTAGCCTCCAAAGTTATGAGCTTCCTGTCAACACTGAGTCGGTCTGAGTTTCTCATGACAAAAGGGCTCCCAAATTAGTCTCCTGACCAGACAGCTGCTATTTCCCAGTTAATTCTAACAGCAAGTACATACATTATGCACATGCAGGGAATCAAAACGCCCTGAAAAAAAATTATTTTTCTTGAAAGTTAAAAGATCCCACTTCTACCCAGGGCTTTCATTTCCTCTCGCTCAAACGGTGGTTCTATTAAAGCCAAATTACACCACAGAATGACTGTGGAGTGTACATCAGCAGATCAATTTATTTAATTAGCCTGGGTAATTATAGAGGAGTGAAAAATGCCTTGTGGTGGGAATGAACACAGATGAGTGGGGACAGGAGGATGGTGAAAATGCAATCCCCAGTCAGGGAGAAGCTCAATGTGGCACATGGCTGGGCAGCTTCCCACAGCCTCTGCAGGCACTGAGGGGCGTGTTCCAAGGTCGCCCCAAACTAGCCTGGCTCTTGGGGTCCCACAAGACCCAGAGATCCACAGCCATGGTTTTTAGACCATTCAGAGGCCAGAAGGTTCTCGTGTGTGTGTGTGTGTGTGTGTGTGTGTGTGTTAAGAATACATAATATGCGGGGCGCCTGGGTGGCTCAGTTGGTTAAGCGACTGCCTTCGGCTCAGGTCATGATCTCGGAGACCCGGGATCGAGTCCCACATCGGGCTCCCTGCTCAGCGGGAGGCCTGCTTCTCCCTCTCTCACTCCCCCTGCTTGTATTCCCTCTCTGGCTGTGTTTCTCTCTGTCAAATAAATAAAATCTTTAAAAAAAAAAAAAAGAATACATAATATGCAATCACTTAATTTTACACTTAAATTTTACACTAAAATTTACACTTAAATTTGTAAGTGTACGATTCATTATTGTTAACTATAGGCACAGTGTGGTACAGCAGGTCTCTAGAACTTACTCACCTTGCATAACTGACACTTTCTACCCACTAAACAGCAATTCCCATTTTTCCTTCTCCCAGCCCCTGGCAACCACCATTCTACTATCTGCTCCTCAAAGTTTGACCATTTCAGATTCCACTTATGTGTGGAATCATGGGGTGTCTGGGTGGTTCAGTCGGTTAAGCATCTGCCTTTGGCTCAGGTCATGATCTCAGGGTCCTGGGATTGAGCCCCGCATCGGGCTCCCTGCTCAGCGGGGAGTCTGCGTCTCCCTCTCCTGCTCCCCTGCTTGTGTGCTCTCTCTCTCTTTCTCAAATAAATAAATAAAACCTTAAAAAAAAAGATAAGTGGAATCATGTGCCATTTGTCCTTCTGTGAATGTGTTATTTCACTTAGCATGATGTCCCCCAAGTTCAACTGTGTTGTTGCATATGGCAGGACTCCCTTCTTTTTTAAAACTAAAGAATATTCCATTGTAGATAAGAACTGTTGGTAAGGATAGAGAGAAATTGGAACCTTTGTGCACTGTTGGTAGGAATGCAAAATGGTGGGGCTGCTTGGAAAACACTACGGCAGTGGCTGAAAAAATTGCAACTAAAACTACTATATGATCCAGCAATCCTGCTTCTGGGTATATATACCAAGAAACTGAAATCAGGATCTTAGAGAGATATCTGCACTCCCATGTTCATTGCAGCATCATTCACAACAACCAATATATGGAAACAACGTACATGTCTGTCAAAAGATGAATGATAAAGAGGTGATGAGGTTTTTAAAAATAGCACTTGGTGTAGGTATTTTTACAAATGGTTCTCTACTCAGAAAAGGAATCTTCATTCTTAACCAATACTCAGCACACATGCATTAAATACATTTATTAGAGTGCCCACTGTTTGCATAATTACTTGCTCCACATTTGTATTTGCTGTCAGGCTGTAGCCTCTGTGGGTACAGAGAAAGGCAGGGATTGAAGGCAAGTACAAGAGAGATAGATGGCCTACGTTCCACCAATTCCAGGATGTATGAACCTGGGCATGGTGCTCAACCTCTCAATGCCTCAGTTTCCTCATCTGTAAACAGGTGTGATAATAGTGTCCTCTTCACATGTCTGTTGAAATAAAATATTATTTGCAAAATGCTTCAACATAGTGTGTGGCACATAGTGAGATCCAATGGCTGGTGTTATATACATATCATATATCTCCAATAAACACTTCTTGGATGGATGTATGGGTGGACGGAGGGATGGATGCAATAAGACGAAATGAGACAGACGAAAGGATGGATGAGTGGGTGGTAGATGAATGGGCAGATAGATGACTGGGAGGATGAATGGATGGATGGATGGATGGATGGATGGATGGATGGACAAATGGATGGATGATAGGCAATGAATGGGGGGCTGGATGGGCTGATGGGTAGATTGATGGGTGTAAGCGTCGGTAGATAAGTAGATGGATGGGTTGACAGAGGGACATGGGCAGAAACAGGATAAAATGAGGTAGATGAGACATTGGATGAATGAGTGGTAGATCAAATGATGGGCAGATAGATGACTAGGAGGGTGGACAGATGGATGAATGGATGGGTGCATATAACAGTGGGTGGGTGAGTAGATGGATGAGTGGATGGATGGATGGGCAGGTGAATGATTTGGTGCATAAATGACTGGAAGGGTAGGTAGATGGGTAGATGGATGATGAACAAGTAATATTTTCTAGGTGTATGTTGTGAATAAGAAGATATACAACATGATCCTCACCTTCAGTAATGATTATTATCTCTTCTACGTGTCTAGTGTTTATCTTTTATAAAAAGATTTCTTTGTACTCTGACAGGGACTACTAGTTCCATTTTACAGAAGATGAGAGAACAGATCAAGGAACATGGGTTCATGCATTCTTTCAAAAAGTAGTTGCTGAGCACCTACTATGTATCAGACACTACATGCACAGATACAGCACCAAAAAATGAACAAAAATCCCTGCCTCCAAGAAGCCTATACTGTAGTTGGGAGAGACAGACAATAAAAGACAATAAGGAAAATACATAATGTATATGATAGTGAGAAATTCTATGAAGAAGCAGGAAGCAAGTATAGGGAATACAAGGTACCAGAGGCAGATGGAATTGCAATTTTTAATAGGGCACCAAGATAAGTTCTCACTGCAAAGGTACTCCTTGAGCAAAGATCTGAAGGAGATAAGAAAGCAAGCCAAACAGATGTCTGGGGGAACAGCTTTCCAGGCAGAAACAGCAGCACATGCAAAGCCAGGTATCGGGCACCTGGGTGGCTCAGTGGGTTAAAGCCTCTGCCTTCAGCTCAGGTCATGATCTCAGGGTCCTGAGATCAAGGCCCACATCGGGCTCTCTGCTCAGCAGGGAGCCTGCTTCCTCCTCTCTCTCTGCCTGCCTCTCTACCTGTGATCTCTCTCTCTGTCAAATAAATAAATAAAATCTGAAAGAAAGAAAGAAAGAAAGAAAGAAAGAAAGAAAGAAAGAAAGAAAGAAAGAAGAAAGAAAGAAAGAAAGAAAGAAAGAAAGAAAGAAAGAAAGAAAGAAAGAAAGAAAGAAAGAAAGAAAGAAAGAAAAGAAAATCCAGGTATCAGTGAGAAGGCTCAAACTATGTGCCAGGTCCTATTCCGAGTGCTGAACATACAATCAGATATTTAACACTCATACCAGCTCCTGAGGGAGGTGCGTATTCTCATCCCCACTGTGTAGATGGGAAAACTGAGCAGCAGAAAGATGAACGCTCTTGATGAAAGAACTGGGACTAGGCCAAGGGAAGCTCACCTTCAGAGACCAGGTTCTTCACCATTATAGCCTTCAACAAGTCAGGGTCATGTCTCAGAAAACGGCAAAGCCAGAACTTGATCTAATTCCCTTCTCAGGGCATGTTCCACTCCACTGTGCTGCACTTAAAATCCAGGAAGAAGGCAAGACATGCACACAGGAAGAAGGCAAGACATGCACACAGGAAAAAAGCAAATGACAAATGCAAGGGTCAAGCAGGAGCACCAGATGAAGCATGACATTTGTTAAAGAAACAAAAGGCCTTTGCTCTAGCTATCATTTCTTTCTGCACACCACCCTCTCCTTCTCATCCATCACATGAAATCCTATGCAACCCTTGGGATGTGGTTCAAATGTCATCACTTCTCTGTAGTTCTCTACAAATTAATTCTTCGCTCAATTTCTCTCCCATGACAATTTCTGTAATGATAATGATTTAAATCAGACACTTTCTGGGCGCTAAATATGTGCCAGGCGTTGTGCTCACTAATTCTGATCACAGCCCTAAAAGACAGGCACTGTTTTACTCCCCATCTCATAACTGGGCATCCTAAGACCAGAGACTTAGACTGACACAAGGACACATAGATAGTAAGGCAGATTCAGGATCTGAGTTCCCATTTGTCTCCAGAGCTCATGAGCTCTGCAGAGGTGATGCAGTTTGTTAGTTATCTGTGTGCTTGTCTGTTTTGCCATGTTGCCAACTCCTGGAAGGCAAAGAGCCTTTGAGCTTCCAAGTCTTAGCACAGATCCCAAAATGTACTAAGCAAGCATTTGGTGACTGTCCTCTGCACCACGATGCTCCTGTGTCTCAGAGGAAGCAAGTTTCCCCAGTAGTTTCATATGGGCATAATTATCAGGATTTCTTCCATACAATATGGTTGGGGAGCTTCTGGAACGTGAAACTATCCTAAAATATCACCCTGCAAGCCCCCCAAAGTGTCATTAATATCATCCCTGAAAGTCTACGCATTATGTTCAGAAGTTCCCTTATTAAAATGTGAACTGAACTCAGGGTAGGGGTGGTGTGTGATATATTAACCCAGTGGCTTCCATGAAATTCTCCTAGGCATTGGAAGGAAACTCACTCCACTGAGTGGGTGCACTAGAAGCCCCCTAGGTCGAGGCAAATACAGACTCAGGAACTGCATCTTCTTAATGCTCCTGCTTCAAAAGAATAAAAATCCTCCATTGAGAGGCAGGGACACATAGCTGTGGACTGTGGAACCACAAAATCTGATCTGAAGCTCATAGCTTGGTTGTTGGTGAAGGTGGAGGATGGTTGATCAACCCTGGCACATTCTGCATGGGTAAATATGCATGAGGGCTTTAATTTGGGTCTGAACAGGATGTTTTGTGCTATCTTGTTTTGAAGGAAACTGTGAGGAGAGAGTAAGGAGAATAGAGGGAAGGAATTTGGCCTTCCTCTCAAGGAGCCCCTTGGCCTGTCTTGGATTTGGAAAGACTCTGGGCTCCAGTGGAGCTTCTACGGGGCCTAGATGAAAATGTACAATGAAAACTAGGAACCTACTGGTCCCCCTCTCAGTACAGAGCACATCCCTGTCTCTCACTTCAAGGATGGGCAGTTTGAGGAACGGCAAGAGGCAGCCCCCTTTAGGCATGGACAGAGATATCCTCACAATGGTGACTGCAATGAGCAAGAAGGTAGATTTGTAAAGCCCAAATACTGGGAGAAAGAGAAATTTTACAAGGGGTGCCCTGGATGTCCCATGTACATAGATTAAAGCAAAAATATGAACTTGAGGTCACCAATATTAACATATTTCTCTATCAGTATTATCAGTGACAAAATCTGGAGAAAGTGTATAATACTATTTCCTTAAAAACTCATGTAGTGCATATAAGCTATTTATCCAAAGGATACAAACATAGTAATCCAGAGGGGAACCTGCACCCCAATGTTCATAGCAGAAATGTCCACAATATCCAAACCATGGAAAGAGTCCTGATACCCATCGACAGAAGACTGAATAAAAAAGATGTGGTGTACATATATAACATGGAATATTACTCAGCCATCAAAAATGAAATCTTACCATTTACAACAACCTTGTTAGAACTAGAGGGTAATACACTAAGCAAAATAAATCAATCAGAGAATGATAATTATCATATGATTTCACTCACATGTGAAATTTAGGAAAGGAAGGAAAAATAAGATTAAATCAGAGAGGGAGACAAACCACAAGAGACTCTTAACTATAGGAAACAGAGGGTTGCTGGAGGAGACATGGGCTGGGGGATGGGGATAACTGAGTGATAGGAATTAAGGAGGGCACTTGATGTAATAAGTACTAGGTCTTATATGCAACTGATGAATCACTGAGCTCTACCTCTGAAACTAAAAATACACTATATGTTAAATTAATTCAATTTAAATTTTTTAAAAAGCTCATGTAGTGCAAATATTTTTTAAATAAATTTGGATATTGTTGTTTACTTTTTTCAATAAAGTTAGATTTTGCCAACAAAAACTATACCAAATCTCAATGGCTATAATTTGGAATGCAAATAAAATCCATATCAAAGTTGGGGCTGCCAAGAAAGTTTCCCTAACATGGCCTGATGTCAAGATGTCCTCATGATGGAGATAAAGTCTCCATCAAGGAAAATGGCCTTTTAGGTATGAAATCTGTAAACTTAAATGAGAAAAAATATCAGAGGACATGGAAGTGATAAGTTTTTAATTGGTAAGGAGGTAGAAGTACTTAAGGAAGAACAAGATGGGAAAGAGCCAATGGATGTGATTCAGTTGGGCACACCACACTTACACTCCAAGGGAAGATTTTTTTTAGCTTGATCTCCAGCCAGGTCATTTTGGGATCCAAAAGAAATGAGCCTTCCAAATCCTACCAATGACACAGATGATGTAGAACACAGAGCTGTCCAAAGGATATGAGCACTTGGGTTAGTGAGAAGGGAAAGCTACAGGCCATGGACACAGAAAACCTAAACCTAGTGCTAAGTAAATAGCAGCAGATGTTTGCAGACAGTGTTAGAAGAAGACAAACACCCACAGAAATACTGACGATAAAGACCCAGTTCTTAAGGTGAACCTCTGAACAATTGACTGATACAGATACCTTTATTTCTTTGAAAACAGCAATAGGATCCTGACATTAACATGTGCACCCCACCCCAGCATAGATAAGCATGGGAAAGAAGGCTGTACTGTAGAAGGTATAGCAGGACACACCAGACCAGAACTGAAGAAAGACTAATCTCTTCGTTACATACGCTCAGGAATTTTTACCATTTTCCTAAAGAGAAACAAGTATACATTTATACCAGAAATCCACTGCATAGAATACACATTGTAAAGATAATTACGCCTAAGTGAACTATTCAGTAAATGTATCAGTTATCACTTTAGGATATGAGTGTTATAATTATCAAATAACACTTTTTGCCATTTCTAAAAATTCCTGAGTTGAATAATCCTCTAAATATTATTAGATACAAATATAGGAAACATGTAAACCTTATTTCACTATTTATTTGAGGAACTGGCACCTAGAGTGTATTTGTATCAGTGGGATGTATTTGGATGAAAGTAATTTTTAAAAACTCAGAAAAATTAGAATATTAAAGAGAATTTAATGACTCTTTAACTGAAAAATATAGTCATAGGACTACAGGTATGATTTGATCAAGCAACAATAACACCAAACACTTTCCTCTCTCTACCTGCTTCTAGGGCACCAGATGGATATCAAAAGCAACTAGGGCCATATGATTCCTTACTTGTGCCTAGCAGGGGAAGAACAAAATCCTAAGCCTCGCTCTGATTGGGTCTAAGTTGTATGTCTACTTATCAATGTGATCATAGAATGCCATTGACAGGTATGCCCAACCCTGAACTAGTCACTGGAGTACAGGAGAAGGAATTACCCATATTTCTTGGCCCAATCATAACTCTTCCCTAGTGATGGGGTTGGGGACACACACACAAACACACACACTCTGCATGGTTCTTCTATATGATGAGGGGTAAAAAGTGTTGGAGAAAAAAATTGTTCATAATAAGGAAAATCAAGGAAGCAGCTCACTATGCTGGAGGTTGCTTTACCAATCCTAATTAGGGTCTAAATGTGCATCAAGGAGGCCAAAAGAGATTAAATTAGCTCTGGTGCAAGTAGGTGATGGCTCAAATCTTTCTTCATGATACAGTCTAGGTCCAGCTCTGCTTCCCCAGGGCAGAAGGGAGAACTGTTCTTTTTTTTTTTTTTTTTTAAGATTCTTATTTATTCATTTGCCAGAGAGAGAGAGAGAGAGAGAGAGAGAGAGAGAGCACAAGCAAGCAGAGGGAGAAGTAGGCTCCTCACTGAGCAAGGAGCCCAATGCAGGACTCAATCCCAGGACCCTGGGATCATGACTTGAGCCAAGGGCAGATGCTTAACCAACTCAGCCACCCAGGCATCCCAGGAGAACTGTTCTCAAGGGCAAGTAGGAACATTTAGCATTTTCAAATTCCTTCCCTATCCCAGAGCTTGAGTGAAGAGCTCTGCAGGCACTGCCTCATTTACAACTTGCAAGAACATTATAGAGTAGAAAATGTTGTTATCCTCCTTTTACAAATATACCAAGGTCCACACAAGTTAGATGAAGTTCCAGGGTCTCAGAACAGGAAGGGATGGAGTAAAAGCCTTCTGTATCTAGAGTCTAAGGCATTAACCACAAACCTGACTCCTGCAAGGAGCCTCCTCTGCAAAAGGCTGTACCAGCCCTTTACCCTTAACAGAGTCACTCAAAGCCTGTGACTTGTCACTATGGTGGATCCAAGTTTCTAAGTCAAGGCTGCTTGAGTCTTCCCAAATCTCAACAGATGGCTACAGAGTCCACCTTTGGAGGTCACCCTGAGCACCAGCAAAACAACTGTATGAGGGGAAAAGACAGATAAGAACAAAGCAATTGGGAAGTTAAAAAGTATGACTGTCCAGTAAATCAATACATACCATCTGCCCCAAGCTTTGAAATAAAAATTAAGACAAGGGGTGCACTAAAGGACATAAACAGCACTGTGCTGACCACCAACTCATTTTCCATGCAAAGGGAAGGGACAGGACTTGGCATGTTTTCTTACCAAAAGGCCAGTTCAAATCTCACCTCCCTCAGAAATGACCTCTATGATTACAGTCCAGGTAGAGAACCTTCCCCTTTTGAAAACTCTTCTAGACAATTCACCCAGCAGCTCCACTATGGTGTCTAACTGGCCTCACAAACTGAATACGGCCCCAAAAGAACTCCATATTCCCCCTTCCCCAAAATGTCTTTCTTCTAGTCTCTATCTGCCCACTGGATCAAGCAAGACTGGATGCATAATGTGTAGGACCCAGGGCAAAATGAAGTTCAAGAACCATGTTTGAAAAAATTAACAATTTGAAGACGACAGGGCACCTGGGTGGCTCAGTCAGTAAGCATCTGCCTTTAGCTCAGGTCATGATTCCAGAGTCCCAGGATCGAGCCCTGCATTGGGCTCCCCACTTGGTGATGAGCCTGCCTCTCCCTCTCTCACTCTCCCTGCTTGTGTTCCCTCTCTAGCTGTGTTTCTCTCTGTCAAATAAATAAATAAAATCTTTTTTAAAAAAAATAAAAGCAACAGCAGAGCATTAAACAAAGCACTGGGTCCTTCTGAGAGTCAAGGCCCCATGCCACCACACAGTTTTCATGTCCATGAAGCTGGCCCTGGGCTCAAGTCAAAAGCCTATGAGATATGTGAGTTTCTTTCCTCACCTCACATCCAATCTATCAGCAAGCTCCAATTCTAAATATATCCCAAATCCAACCACTTTTCCACTCATGCCATCATGACTATCTCATTCTAGCTACTATGAGCCACTCCTGGTCTGCATTCCAACAACCTTGAGAGTGGGGTCCTTCATGCTCTCCTGCCCAGCAGCCAGTGTAATTGTTCAAAATGAATGAGACCATGCCATTCCCTACCCAAGACTCTCCAATGTCTTCTCATTGGGCTTAAAGCAAATCTTAACTGCTTATCATGATCTAAGAGGCCCTGCACAATCTGTGCCTCACCACCTTCTCCAACCTCATCTTCCTCTATGCCTCTTTCACTTATCCTGCTTCAGCTGTGTGGGCCTCCTTGCTGGACCTCCAACACACCAAGCTTGTTTCTACCTCATGGTCTTTGCACTTGCTGTTCCTTCCACCTAGAAAACTCTCCTCCAATATTCACAAAGTTAGTTAGTTAGTTAGTTTGAGGTTTGGGGATTTGGGGTTAGTTAGTTGCCTTGTAACATATAAGTCTCTGCTCAACTGCCATCTCCTCAGAGAAGACGTCCCTAAAACCTTTTCTAAAATAGCTGCTCACCTTTCTCTCTCTTTCCTCTTACCCAGAATTATTTTTCTACTGAGTACTTATTACTAACTGGTACTATATGATTTGTCTGTTGTGCTTGTTTGCCATTTTATCTCCCACACTGGAGAAGGAATTTGACCTGTCTGGTGTATTTTTTTATCACTGTGCCCCAGTACCTTGGACAGTGTTTGGCATATGGCAAACATTCTATAAATGAATTGATTAAAATAATTATACACCATTTTAGGGACGCCTGGGTGGCTCAGTTGGTTGGGCGACTGCCTTTGGCTCGGGTCATGATCCTGGAGACCCGGGATCGAGTCCCACATCGGGCTCCCTGCTCGGTGGGAGGCCTGCTTCTCCCTCTCTCACTCCTCCTGCTTGTGTTCCCTCTCTGGCTCTGTTTCTCTCTGTCAAATGGATAGGATCTTTAAAAAAAAAAAAAAAAAAAAAAAAAAGAACCCCCCCAAAAAAACTATTAAAACTTCTTTTAAAAAAATAATAATGATAATTATACACCATTTTAAATTATTAGTTGCTGTTCCATGTCTATATGTCTTGATTTATATCTATTTTAGTGGTAGCTACTTGGGGACAAGGGGCAGTTCAAATTTCTAAAACCTTCAAAACAATGAACTCAATTCCACCTATAAACTAGATGCTTCATAAATGTGTTCATTAACTATCACCAAAACTCCTCTTCTCCTAGTTCAGGAATAACAGATCTCTTAACTCTTAATTATATACCCATGGCAGGCATCACTTAGATCACAGAATTCTTTCCCATCAAAACAGGACATAGCCCTCAGAATATTTCTCAAAACAGCCTTCCAAGAAAGCTTGACTAATGGTAGAACTGTAGGCTTAAGGCAATATTGTTTTGGCACCTCTATTCTAATTAATAATACGAGGAAACGGATCTGAAAATCCCTAATCCAGTCCCATTGTCTCCCTCACTCTGGTTTTTAATACATGGTCTTCTTAATAGACAGAGGACAGTACATTAAGGCAGCCATGCAATGTGCTCTGAGTTTATGGACAAACAAGAGCACCAAGTCTTAGAGGTGGAAAATCACCTTTTATCATAATTCAACCTACAGGAAATTAGACTTCTGCTGAAGAACTTCACTTAAAGAAAAATGCCAGAAAAAATAAATGGATGGATACAAAACTCAGATTCCTTATCTTAAGGTAATTCAAATCTAGTTCCATATTGATTTTACTGGCTGGAACTGCTTATTGAGAAAATAGACTATTTACCTTTCCCAACTCATTTCTGAACAGGTAGGAATTTAAACCTAACACCACTCCAAGATCTAATGGGATTCCGAATGGGATTCATTCCTAATGGGATTCTCCGAAGACTCACTGGCAGGGTTGGCTCCAGCCTTTGATGAAATCTAAATTCTTCGCCATAAACTAACATGACTCTGGTCTCTTAATGATCGTTGCCTTTATTGAGACCAGTTGGTTGAAAGTGATGGAAATTCATCTGAACTGGTTTAAATTAACATTTTATGTTAACAACACAGCTATAACATACTAAATATTATGTAACAGTAATATCTCAGGCAACCCAATGACAACAAGAGGCAGACAAAATCCAGGAGGAACTGGAAGGTGAAGCTGAAAAGCTGTCACAAAGGTTACTCTCACCATTTCTCTGATATTAAATGACCTTAAGTTTCTGCTTCCACTCTCCGGGTCTCCTTCATTTTCTTTCTGCAAATCAGCTGTCCCTGTTCTAACATGGTAAGAAATAGCCAACTCTCAGCTCTCAAGCTCACACATAGAGGCAAGGCAGAAAATAACAATCATCTCTACTTCTCAATCACAAATTCCCAGAAGGAAGAATTTATTGGTCCAGCTCGGGTCATGTGTCCATCTCTGGTCCAATCAGCTATAGCCATAGAATAAAACCATGGCTACCAAGGCATATCATAGGAGGTTATGGTCTCACAGAAAAATAACTATGGCCTGAGCAGACTCTTCAAAAAAGATTAGCAACAAACCATAGTATCCACCACCATCATCCCAGAAGCCTCCCTGCCTTATGTCACCCTCTATCCTCAAATAAGTTTACAAGTTATTGATATTCTAAAAATCCAGTCCCCTCTTTGCCTTCTCAAAGTTATTATCTTCAGTCAGCAGGCAACTTATAGTTCTCAACTTCTTGCTCAGCTGCAGAGCCCATGAGCCTGAAGAATAAGTCATCTCTTTCAGAGTTATATTATCCATTCATTCCATTGATTCACATAACCAAGAGGTAAGATGATCATGGTTTCCCAGCCAAACATTCAACAATATTTATTAAGCAGATATTTATTGAGCCTGCTCTATGTCAGCTTTTGTTCTAGGAACTAGGATACAACAAAAGTGACAGAAATATTAGATTACCTCTTCTGATGTGAGGCTATTTCTGCACTTACTTATATATCTTTTAAAAAGCCTGTAAAGGGCCTAAAATTAGTTCATACACTTAGCAAATCACCTTATCTGAATATATATTATGAAATCAGAACAGACTGGTTAAATATGACACATGTGCTCACCAAAACCCAAGTGACACCCACAAGGAAAAAAAGTAATCTTTGGGAAAACTCATCATTACGCTCTTACAAAGTAGAAAATACCTTAAATACATCCCAACAGGCCACCACCCCTGCATGATAAAAAGACCCAGTCAACATCTCCACAGGCCAAAGCCCAGTTAGGGGAAGTTTTTTTGTCATCTGAACCATGTGTACTGTCTAAAACCCAGACTGCTCAGGCAGCTGTTCCTGGGTCAGCCATCTCCTCAGCTCTGTGCAGTGCTCCCCTGCTCCCGACCCACTAGCAAAACAAATATCAAGATTTTGGCTGCCTTTCTCCAGCTGCGTCTGGAACGCAATTAATTTGGCACCTCTTACATTTCCCTGAGTTCTAACAAGGAAGGTACTTATGGCTGTAGGACACAGCCAAAGAGAGAAGAGAGGGCATCTCATGTGTCTCCAGTGGACAGAGGAATCTATAAATCCATTAGCTCTGGCATCTGAGGAGATAAGGAAATCTTTTTAAAAAGCATGAACACCATTTAAAGTCCACCTGAGAGATGTGAGCTGAAGGCAAGGCTGGCCCAGGGGCTCATGCCTAAAGGAGAGGGAGTCAGCTCCTCCAAGTCCTGTGGGGTCTGCAGACAGTTATACCCCACAGGACAGTTATGTTCTTCTTCCACCCTCATGAATGAGCCATGACCACCTGTCTCAAAGAGTAGCTAAGCACACCTGATTTGTAGAGGAAGGCAAAGAGAGAGATTGCCTGGCACTGGTCAGGAGGGAAGTTGAAGTATGCAGAGAGGAAGCAAGGCAAACTGCCCCAGCCCATACCAGAAAGGCTGCAGAGGTCAAACTGTCCACAGTCCTCATATTAACAACCCATATATGCCAGAACCAATTCTGAGCCTGGAGAAGGGATGGCACCCCCATACATGATCTCAACCAATCTTCAGAACAAGCCTGTAAGGGAAGTCCAGTATCATCTCTGGTTTACAGATGAGAATACTAGGGATTCAGAGAGGGCCCTGGCTCATTCAGTGTCACACAAATAATAAGCAACACACTCCAGGGGCTGCCTGAGCTGAGAACTTGTGACCAGGCCACTATCTCACAAGTGAGTGAAATACCCAGGAAAAGAACTAGCCTCCAGCTTGCCTAATCTTCCCCCATTTTAGGGTCTCAGTGCTGCCTCCCTCTGTCAGAGAGCAGCAGGATAAGCATTCTGTCCATGACTCCTGAGAGCCCCAAGATAAATTTCCAAGCATCTTAAAGGGCAGATGAGCTCCAATCCAGACAGCACAGTAATAAGGAGTTCAGATTCTAAGGCCACATTTCCTGGGGTTAAGTCCTCCTTGTAGTACCGTGGGAAAGTCTGAGCCTTGGTTTTCTTACCTGTAGAATGGGGCTAATAATAACCTGCACATCTCAGGCTGGCTGGGAGGATTAAATGAAACAAGAAATGTCAAGGGTTTAGCAGAATGGCTGGATAGAAGAGTCCATAGATGGCAGATATCATCATCATCATCATCATCATCATCATCATCATCATCACCCCAAAGTTTCCATAGTCTCAGAACACTCTATGATAGGATCCACTCACTCATCGTGCAACAAATATTTACTGAATACCCACTACTTGCCAGGAGTATTGTTGCATCCAGTAAGTAAAGACAGATGCAGCCACTTCCCTCACCACACTTACTACCTAGTGAGAGAGGAAAACAAAATCTAATCTGGTTGTTTGTGCAATGGAGAAAATAAGAGGACAAAGCCCCAGCTCCTCAAGGCCCCCAATGATGGGGATAAACAGTCCTCACTTTTCTCTCTCTTCAATCTAAACCCCTGGAAAACCCAGGAACCCCCAGATCTTCACCTCTGTCCCATATCAGCAAGCCTCAGGCTCTAGTCCATCCAATAAACAACCTGACAAATAAGCCAAAAGGCTAATATCTATGATATACTGTGAATTCCTTTCAACGTGTAAGAAAAAGTGAAATAACCCAAACTTAAAAATTGTAAAAGAGTGGTTCAATATCCACAAGCCAATCAATGTGATACACCACACTGAAAAAAGGACAAGAACCATGTGATTCTCTCAAGTGAGGCAGAAAAAGCATTTGACAAAATACTGCATCATTTCTTGATTAAAACTCTCCACAGTGTAGAGATAGAGGGAACATACTTCAATATCATGCAAGCCATATAAGAGAAGCCCACAGCTTCAAATATCATTCTGGTATTATCATTCTGATAACTGAGAGCTTTTCCCCTAAGGCCAGGAGCACGACAAGGACATTGACTCTCACTACTGCTGTTCAACATAGTACTAGAAGTCCTAGCCTCAGCAATCCGAAAACAAAAAGAAATAAAATGCATCCAAACTGGCAAGAAGTCAAACTGTCACTCTTCACAGATGATATTATACTCAATGTGGAAAACCCAAAAGACTCAACCCCAAAATTGCTAGATCTCATGCAGGAATTCAGTTAAATGGCAAGATATAAAATCAATGCACAAAAATCAGCTGTATTTCTACACACTAACAATGAGACAGAAGGAAGTGAAATTAAGGAATTTACAATTGCAACAAAAACTGTAAGTTACTTAGAAATAAGGGTGCCTGGTGGCTCAGTCAGTAAAGTGTCTGCCTTCAGCTCAGGTCATGACCCTAGAGTCCTGGGACCCCAGGTCCCATCGGTCTCCCTGCTTCTCCCTCTCCTCCCTGCTTCTGTTCTCTGTCGCTATCTCTAGCACTATCTCTCAAGTAAATAAATAAAATCTTGGGGCGCCTGGGTGGCTCAGTTGGTTAAGCGACTGCCTTCGGCTCAGGTCATGATCCCGGAGACCCGGGATCAAGTCCCACATCAGGCTCCCTGCTCGGCGGGAAGCCTGCTTCTCCCTCTCTCACTCCCCCTGCTTGTGTTCCTTCTCTGGCTGTGTTTCTCTCTGTCAAATAAATAGAATCTAAAATAAATAAATAAATAAATAAATAAATAAATAAATAAATAAATAAATAAATAAATAAAATCTTTAAAATATATATATCTAGGAATAAATTTAAATTTAACCAAAGAGGTAAATGATCTGTACTCTGAAAACTATATAACACTAATGAAAAAAATTGAGGAATACACAAAGAAATGGAAAAAAACGTTCCATGTTGGACCATTCCATATGGGAATGGATTAGAAGAACAAATATTGTTAAAACGTCTGTGCTACCCAGGGCAATCTACACATTCAATGCCATCCCTATCAAAATACCATCAATGTTTTTCACAGAGCTGGAACAAATAATTCTAAAATTTGTATGGAACAAGAAAATACCCCAAATAGCCAAAGGAATGTTGAAAAAGAAAACAAGAACAGGTGACATCACAATTCCAGACTTCAAGCTATACTACAAAGCTATAATCATTAAGACAGTATGGTCCTGGCACAAAACCAGACACACAGATCAATGGAACAGAACAGAGAACCCAGAAATGGAGCCCCAACTCTATGGTCAACTAATCTTTGACAAAGCAGGAAAGAATATCTAATGGACAAAAGACAGTCTCTTCAACAAATGGCATTGGAAAAATTGGAGAGTCACATGTAGAAGAAGTATGGGATACACACACACACACACACACACACACACACATACACACAGTGGAATATTACTCAGGAATCAAAAAAATGAAATCTTACCACTTGCAATGGCTTATAATACAGCTTGAAGTCTGGAATTGTGATGTCACCAATTTTGGTGTAAGGAGATACCACCTCACACCAGTCAAAATAGCTAAAATAAACAAGTCAGGAAACCAGATATGTTGATGAGGATGTAGAGAAAGGGGAACCCTGTTATGCTGTTGGTAGGAATACAAGCTGGTTCAGCCACTCTGGAAAATAGTATGGAAGTTCCTCAAAAAGTCAAAAATATAGGGACTGGGTGGCTCGGTTGGTTAGCATCTGCCTTCGGCTCATGCCATAATACTGGGGTCCTCGTATCAACTCCTGCACTGGGCTCCTTGCTCAACAGGGAATCTGCTTCTCCTTCTGCCCTTTCTCTCTGCTCATGGTCTTTCTCACTCATCCTCTCTCTATCTCAAATGAATTAATTCCTTAAATAAAATCTTTTTTAAAAGTTTTAATATGTTCATTCACAAAATACAATGAACTAGCTCTGTAGAGAAAGAGATCTATAAAATATTGCCAAGTGAAAAAAGCAAATGGCAGAATAATACGGATGATACTAATATGTTTCTGTAATTATGCATATGGGTGTTAAGCTGACAAAGGAAAAAAATCTAGAAAATCCCTACCAAATTGTTAGAGGGTGAAATTTGGTGAAGAATAGAGAAAATTTACAGTTTTTAACCTTCTACATTGCTTAGGGTTTTTTTTTTAATTTTTACAAATTAACATGCAGTGCTCTTACAATGTGAAAAAAAAATGATGTGGTAAATTTATATTAAAAAATCACTGGGGATGCCTGGGTGGTTCAGTTGGTTAAGCAGCTGCCTTCGGCTCAAGCCATGATCCCAGGGTTGTGGGATCGAGTCCCACATCGGGATTGCTTCTCCCTCTGCCTCTGCCTGCCACTCTGCCTGCTTGTGCTCTCTCTATACCTCTCTGACAAATAAATTAAAATATCTTTTAAAAAAAACACTGAACAAAAAAATACACTTAGAATAGGTAAATTTTATGGTACATAAAGTATGCCTCAATAAAGTTAAAAGAAAAAGAAGTTACATCTTTGTTCAACATTCAACAATATTTATTGAACAACTACTATGTGTTGGGCATTCTTCAAGACTTTAGGGGGAAAATAATAAAAAAGATAAAATTCTGACCATCACGAACCTTAAATTCTAACGGGAAACATTTTACTGTATTAAAATTATCTTCTTTTAGAATACTTTATTCTATTTGTAGTCTCAGATACATAAGATATATAATGGGATAAATATATATATCTCAAGCATACTACCATGCTTGGCATACTAGGACATAAGAAGACACAAGGGTATTAGTAACATCTTAGCCCTGAAAAGCCCATCTAGGTTTCCAAACAGTTTCCTACCCATCCTCTGACCAACTCAACAAGAATCCAATAAGCCATCACTCCTGCTTGCAACTAAGGTGACAAACACATCAAAGGTATGCAGCTGAGATGAGAATGAAATTATGAGCCAATTAGATGTCACCAGGCACCACATAGTGAAATGCCAAATGTGGCCCAGAAAGGAAGCCTCAGAAAGGTCGCCGTGGATGGAAGAGCCCCAGGAAGCTACAGAGGAGGGGGGTCAGGGGCTGAGGAGGGTCTATCCCAGAGGGAATGAAAAGGGACATCTGTCCTGAGCCAAAACACATGAAGGGGCTCACATTTAGACTTTCAATATTATCTCCAAACAAGATTATATGGAAACACAAAGATCCATAGAAAGGACTGAGAGAAAAATGATTTCATCTTCCAACCTTAAGCCTGTGTCCCATTGCCAGACCACACTGTGATAAACTATGAACTGATTTATTCTTATGAATCATATAATTATATTATAAAGAGAATAACTAAATTACATTTATTGTGGGCATGTGTGAGTGTACCAGAAGTTTAATCTGTCAAACATATATTTTTTAAATATACTACATCTTTGTGTGTGTGTGTGTGTGTGTGTGTGTGTGTGTGACAGAGGGAGAGAGAGAGAGCAAGAGAGAGTACGCAAGCAACGTGAGGAGCAGAGGGAGAAGCAGACTCGCCACCCAGCAGGGAGCCCGATGAAGGGCTCTATCCCAGGACCCTGGGATCATGACCCAAGCTGAAGGCAGACGCTTAACAACTGAGCCATCGAGGATCACCTACTACAGCTTTTTTAATGCCATTTTGGAATTCTTCCTTCCTTCTTTCCTCCCTCCTTCCTTCTTCTGCTTTTTCCTCCAACTTCCTTAATTTACTAGAAGGTCCTCCAAGTCCTCTGGTCCTCCAAGACCCAACATGGCCCAGATATCTCTTTCCTCCTACAAGGAGCTCAGGACCTGAGCTGGTCCCTAGAGAAGTTAAGAACAGCAAAACTTGCTCCCTCCCTGAGAGAATCAAGTGCACTGAAAGCATCTTGCATTTGTGGGGCCTGCAACCAAACCCAGAGGAGGCAGAGAAGGGGCAGACACAGTGAGAAGTTGTTTTCATTGTCTATATAGTCAGGGAATCAGCAAACCTTTCCTATAAAAGGCCAGACAGGAAATATTCTAGGCTTTCAGACCTGATGTTCTTTGACTCAATCACTCAAGTTGACATTGTATGTGAAAGTAACCACACACCACAGGCAGACGAAGGGGCAAGGCTGTGTTCGGATAAAACTTTATTAACAAAAACAGACTTTGAATCAGATTCGCCTCATCGACCATAGTAGCCCACCTTTGCAGTTAATGATAATTTTATCTTTCTATTGTAATGTGATTAAAGAAAACTTGCCCCTCCTGGCCAATTAGAAAATAATGGTGCTGGTTTATTTACATGTACCTGGAGGTCAGGCCATATCTGTAAAAGGAGGTGATAACGAAGGGAAGGTAATACATATAGAAATGAAAATCTGGATGACCCTAGTGAAAATGTAAAGGCATCCTCTCCTGATATTCTTAATTTCTATATTTCATTGCATGTAAAATACCATCAATTAAAACACAGTATTCTTTTAGAAACACTAAAAAGATAAAACACTGACAATTCAACTATGACATGTCACCTGATTTGGGATATACAAATATCAAAATGGGGGGATATATCTTAGAACCACTGAAATATGCGTGACCTAGGATTATATCTCCTTTTCTAAACAGCTTTACTGAAATATAAGTATACAATTCAATGGTTTTTAATGTAGTCACAGATCTACGCAAATAACATCACAATTAATTTTAGAATGTTTTCATACCCCAGAAAGAAACCCCACTCCACTTAGCCATCATCCTCCAAACCTCCCAATCCCCCACCCTAAGCAATCACTAATCTACTTTCTATCCACCAACTGACATTGTACATAAAGGCAGTGGAATATTATTCAACAATGAAAAGAAAATACAGGTAGAGGCTACAACATGGATGAACCTTAACAACATGGTATGGAGTGAAAGAAGTCACATAATATATGATCCCAATTATATGGCATGTCCAGAATGCATCTCCTTTTTTATGGATCGCATCACAACCAGATTCTGCAGTAACAGTTATAGACTCATAAGATTACATATGCCAGTTACTGGTGTTCAGTGTTCAGAATCAATCCCTAGACAGAGACAAAAAGATAAATGCTACAATAAACTCACCAGGTGAGAGTAACAGTAAGCAGACAGGGAGGGAGGACTGCAGGAGAGGTAGAAGAAAATGATTCTAATTTCTGTGTCTTCCCTCCTACAGAGTCAAAAAATATTGCCTACTGTTGATTAATAAAGAAACAGAGTGTGTTATCTAAAGCTATAAAACTAATCATCAGGAGAGAGATGGATAAAAATGGGGGTGGGAGGACAGGTGTAAGAGGACAGGGCATGAGCTAAGTCTACACCTTTCCTTCCTATTCATTTCATTCCTTCCACAAATATTTACACTGACTTGAAGGCATAAGGGGAAGAGGGTCAACAAAAATTTTAAAGATATTAAAGAAATAGGAGTATGAGCATAGTTTGGACCCATGAGGGGACCCTCCAGAGCAAGTAAAACCAGGAGTGGTTAACGGTAGTTAGTGAGGTGTAAGATGCAGGTTGGAGAATAAAGATGGGGGTGAGAGGAATATTTTACTTTTCATTTTTTCCTCCTCTATATCATTTGAATTTTTATTACTATGTGTTGGTATATTCATATGTATATGAAAGAATATATGTGTATATTCATATGTATGTTATTCTATATATATTTAATATATATTTGGTAATGTATAATTGTATACATTATATCTTATACAATCATTAATTATAATATATAAAATACATCTATGTCTTTGAATCTAAAAAGCTTTCCTGGCTTTTAAAAGTTCCCTGTTTAAAAGGAAATGCTTCTGGGTGGGTAACAACCTAAGTGTTGTTATTTAACTCCTAAAACTTGTTTCACCCTAAAGGAGCCCAGGAGAAAGGTAAAAGAGATTTGTAGGAGTCAGACACAAGAAAGACAAAGGGAATTCCATAGATACACTGATCCCAAGTCATTTTGATTAAGGCTGGTCCTGATTTGGAGCTAATGTGAGTCTTTATTTTATAATCACAAACCTAGAAATAGGTTCAGATTTTACACCTTTCCTATCTTGGGATCTGGCATCTTGGGGAGAAAGGGATATTCTCACTTGAAGGCTTAAGAGGCTTTTTGATGGAAGGAAGGAATTTGCAGACCCCATGGAGAGATGGGGTGTCACCCAAAGTAGTCTTGTTTATCTGCCTGTGGGTCAACAGCTCCTCTCTGCTAGGTGGACAACTCTTCAGTGGCTCCTAAGAGGCATCACCTGATACACTGAAAGCCTAAGCTGGGTTGCAGCAATGGCCTCAACTCTTCATCCCATCCTGCAAACATAACCTTCGGCCATGAGACTTTGTATTTCTCCCACTAAAGAGGTGAAGCCTATTTCCCTACCCCCTGACTTATGCATGACCATGTGACTGGCTTTGGCCAACGGTATGTCAGATATTTGATGTTACTGAAGGCTTGAAAAGAGTTTATGTGGGGCGCCTGGGTGGCTCGGTTGGTTGAGCGACTGCCTTTGGCTCGGGTCATGATCCTGGAGACCCGGGATTGAGCCCCACATCGGGCTTTCTGCTTGGCGGGAAGCCTGCTTCTCCCCCTCTCAGTCCCTCTGCTTGTGTTCCCTCTCTGGCTGTGTTTCTCTCTGTCAAATAAATAAATAAAATCTTTAAAAAAAAAAGAGTTTATGTGATTGGGCTTTGTCATTACCATCAGAAGAATATGCCCAGTCTACCCCACTGGTTCCAGAAAAAACGGGGAGACAAACAAATATGTGGCACAAAACAAATCCCCAACCCAAGCCCCATCTGGATTATCCTACCCGCACTCAACCCTCAGACACAAGTAAGAGGAACTGGGTGGGACCTGGAATCAAAGCAGGACCTGGCTCTTCCTCTCTGTGGGGCTGTGCAATTTCATCTCTGCACATTTCACATCTCCCCGTCCTGTTCCTGGATATGAACATATGATTGGCCCAGCTTAAATTTAGTGGTCACTTGGACCAATCATCTATGACCATCTATGGCTTTGGTGGCCAGGTGGTAGCTCAGTAGGAGCCTGGGACCAGCCAGAAATGGACAGAGTTGGACACTTCTATATTATATCTGCCAGGTGCACACCTGGGGCTTCGTGGCCCTCAAAAATTGTGAATTTAATTGAATTAAATAGCCTAGAAGAAGCTCCAGCTATGTATCTGTGTCAGTTATCAATTCTTTCTCATCAAAAGTGAGATTTCCTTGAAGGCACTGTATCAGTTTGCTAGGTCTACCATAACAAAATATGATAGACTGGACAGCTTAAACAGTAGAAATTTATTTCTCACAGTTCTGGATGTCTGAAGGCCAGGACCAGGGTGCCAGCACTGATGGTTTCTGGTGAGGTCTCTCTCCTTGTCTTGCAATTGGCCACCTCCTCACTGTATCCTCAAGTCATTTCTGTGTTCATGCCTGGCGCCCTCTCTGTGTCCAAATCTCCTCTTCTTTGGATTGGATTAGGACCTAATTTTAACTTAATTACCTCTTTAAAGACTCTATCTCTAAATACAGTCACACTCAGAGGTACTGGGGGTTAGAGCTTCGGTGTATAAGCTGGGAGGTGGGAGGAAGGAGTAGGGGTTTTAGTTCAATGCATAATAAGCTCAAAGGGCTTTGATTTAGCCTGAGGAATCGTTAGCCCCAGGTGCCTGGCTCCTAAGCAACATGGGCTGCATTTGGTTTAGAACTTTCTGGTCCCCACACAGGCCCTTCTAACTTCTAAAAATCTCTCTCTCCCTTTCCCCAGGGATTCTCCCCATTGTTAGAAACAACCCCAATCAGAAAGACAAAACCAGAGAAGGATAAAACCATTCCTAAACTGTACTTCCAAGCATTCCTAGACCACAGACCAGGAAGCTTACAAGGAGATGTTTTAACTATAGATGAGGCTGCCAGTGGCTTTATGAGGGGTGCTAAGAAGAAAATGATCTTCTTGGATTTCATTTTCATTTTGCTTTAATGAGGTAAGAGACTCTCGTTTTGCAAAGTAGGGCAGCTCACTGCTAGACCAGGGATTTGGGTAGGGGGGTGCTGCTCTGCTGTTTCCAAAGTTAGGAAGCTTGGCCCTTGGCATATAGTGGAGAGGTGGGGAGCGGGGTGGGTGGGTGGGGTGTTTGCCAATCAGAGTCCTAGGAACCGATTGAGAAGGCTGGGGCATTTCTCTCTGAGGGCTAAAATTAAGCAGTGGCAGCTGCAAAGTTAACATTTGCGAGTTTCAAAGCCAGGCAGTGTCAAGATTGAATTAAACCAGTGAATGCTCTTTTAATTGGACCCAGCTTGAGACAATTCTGATCATTTCCTGGGACTGAAAGCCTACATCCTATTTTAAACTTGGATTCTTAAGAGAGTGGCTCTCAAACTTTAGACTGCTTTGGAATCACCTGGGAAGCTATGGGACAGGCAGATTCCCTAGGTACTCCCTGCCCCAACCCACCCATGCAGATCCTGCATGTTCCCAGAGCAGTTCTTTTGCAGGTAACAGTAGACATTCTTCTCCTGGATCAGGCCCCCACCCTCAGCATTCTGACTCCTTGCCCTATTCTACTTTTCCTATAGCATGTAATCTCTAACATACCTCCACAATCAATATCTACCTGAACCAGAACGTTTGTTCTCATGTCAGGGATTTTTGTTTGTTCACGCTGCATCCCAGTTCCTAGCACAGTGCCTGGTACACAGTTGCTCAATATTAATGAATAATTAATTAATTAAAATCTTGGAGTCTGTGCTGTTCTTTCCGCTGAGATATATTAATCATTCGGAGGCACAATATTAAAATGGAATTAGCAGGTGGTGCCTAACAGAAAACTTTCTTGTATTTCCCCTCCCCCATTCCCTGCAGATATCATCATCATCAAGTTGCCCAGCTTGAATTAACAGACTGCTTTAAAACGTTTCTCTTTTTAACAGAGATGGATTATCGCTACTAAACAAACATGCCTATAGACCTCAGAGGAGTCCCAGCCCTCTTAAATCTAGCTAGAGAAAGTGAAAGCTGTATGCTTTCCTTTTTCTGTGATCTAAAGTCTAGAGTAGGGATGGAAGGCATGGACAATAAGGGGTCTGCCTATTCACAGCCGATCTGGAATGCCAGAGACAGGGAAGGTCCTTACGGGACAAATAAATGCAAAAGAAACATTGTCCTCCTACGGTTCCTATAACTTCTCCCTATCCTCAAGTGTGTGGATGGGGCTCAAAGTGATTGGAAGGGACTTGGAAAATTATTTTGTTATTTTTGGTACTAATAAGACCTTCTGTAATAAGACCTCTCTGAGTCTGGTGGAAGAATGACCTGACTCCCATGTATGTGTCAGTCTGATACTCCGCTAATCGCATTCTCTGAATTTACATTACCCCAGGACTCTTGGGACCCAGCTACAGGGGCAGAGTGAGTCTCGGGAAACAGAAAAGGTTAAAAGGGTTCAGAGATGCTAGTACACACCAATTAGAATGGCTAAAATACAAAATACTGGCTATACCAAGCACTGACAACGATGCAGAGCAACTCCAAGTCTCATGCATTGCTGATGAGAATGTAAAATGATGCAGCCATTCTGGAAAACAGTTTGCTATTTCTTATAAAGTTAAATAGACACTTAGAATATGAACAGCAATTCCACTCATAGGGATTCACCCTAAAGAAATGAAAATTTATGTTTATATAGGAACCTGAATGTGAATGTTTAAAGCAGCTCTGTGCATAACTGCCAAAAACTAGAAACAAACCCCAATGACCTTGAGTAGGTGGATAGCTAAACTGTGTTACAGCCATACAATGGAACAGAGTCGGCAATAAAAAGGAAGTACTGATACACAACAACTCATGATTCTCAAAGTCATTATGCTAAGGGAAAGAAGCTAGTCTGGTAAGTTTACATATCATATTTCATGTATTCTGGAAAAGTATTCTGGAAAAGGCAAAACTACAGGGACAGAAAACAGGTGGTTGCCAAAGATGAGGGGTCGAGGGAGGGTGAGACTACAAAGGGCTGGCACTAGGGAGTTTTGGCAGGTGATAGAGCTGTTCTGTATCCTGATTGTGATGGTGGGTATATGAATCTACACATGTGTTCATAGAACCATTCATAGAACTGCACATTCCCCCAAAAGTCAACTTTACTGCATGTTAATTCTAAAATTAAATTTTAAATGAATGTGGCAGAACATTCACTGATTTGCACTAAATTTAGTTTTCACACTACTGTGCAGGAGTAGGAGCTTGTCAAATAAAGTCAGTGAAGATACAAAGAATTAAGTGAGTCTCACTTAGAGCCAGGGTTGCAACTGTGCCTTTTACAACTGGTTGGAAAAAGGCAGGGGAGAATATAAAGAGAGAAAAAGAGATGTCCTAGAAGACCAGTGCTTCACAAACCTTAGTGGGCCTACAAATCAGCTGGTGGCCTTATTAAGATGCAGGTTCTGATAAGGAGGTCTTGGGCAGGGCTGTGAGTGTGCATTTCCAAGGAGCTCCCTGGGGTGATGCTGCTGCCTTTGGTCCAGAACCTCCGGGTGAGGAGTCAGGTACTGGGCAGAAAGGCTTTGGGCTTAGCAAAGAGATTCAACAGTAAACGGGCATACGTATGCAGATCTGTCTGGGCTAGTTGGTAAGTCTTGCCTGAGACAGTGTATGTGAGAGCATTCTGAAAGCTTTTGAGTGCTGTACAAATGCAAAGTGACAGGGTCAAGAAAAATAATACAGTGTCTATCAGCATCACAAAACTATGTACATAATGAAGAGGTTCAGACTAAACCTAGCCCAGGCTCAGATCCCATCATGCCTGACCCCCCCACACACACCCATTTATCCCTTGTTTGTGTCACAGTGACCCTAGTGATGGGCAGGTTTTCACAAATCCATCAGCAAGACTGAGCATGAGTAGCTGTGCAGCATCAGGCTTTATGGAGAAATGCTGAAGCTCATCAGTTGGCTTCTGAAGCTCAGGTTGGCTTATTAACATACAAATAACTGAGTTTTCAGAGCTTCCAGCACAGCCATGCTAATGAAGCTATTGCTTTAAAAGTCCATCTCCTCTGAAATGTCTAATTAATCTGATGCTCGTGAAGGTGCACAGAACAATGCATCTGCCGAGCCCAGCGGGGCAGAGAGAATGAGGCAAGGCTGCTGATGCGGGGCCAGATGTTTCAGATGCCAGGAGACCCAGACAATTAACATGAGCAAGGCAGGGAAAAAAGGGCCGTTCCAGCAGTGTTTTTCACACTGCAGGCCATGACCCACTCATGGGTCATGAAATCAATTCAGTAGGTCGTGACCACAACTCTTTTTAATCAAATGGCAAGATAGGAAGGGGAAGAGAATAAAAGGGAAAAATGTGAATTGCATACAGTAAGGATAATTATTGTGTGAAGCCATACCATATACATATATATCACACATATGTATAGATCGAGTCACCAAGAAAATGCATTTCTTATAAGACACATATATCACATATATATATACCATTTTGCTGTATGCCGAGATTGCTCTAAGTGTTTAAGAACATTAAACCATTTGATCCTCGTTAGACAGATATTCCTAATGCATTTTATGGTTCAGGAAACTGAAGCACAGAGAAGTAGAATGACTTGCCCAAGGACACACAACTAGGAAATAGGGATTTGTGTCTGTCTGATTTCAGAGCCTACAATCTTCAGCAAAATTCCAAGTCCCATAGACCTCACACTCACAAATATTCAGAGAGAGCCAACTCTGCAAGCTGGAACAATAACAGCGAACAAAAATCACTGCCACGGGTGTGTGATTCCTACTCCAAGTATTCTGCAGGAATTATCACAGCTAACCCTCAAAATAAATAAAATGAGGCAGGCACTATTGTCCTCATATTTTGATTCACAAACTGAGGTTTGGAGAAAAAATGATTTGTCTAAGGTCATGGGGCTCCATTTGGGCGTGCAGGATCTGAGCTGATCCTTGAAGGATGGGATGATCTGGGGGCTCAAGTGTTCCATTGCACATAAGCTCTAAGAGAACAAAAGCGCTTGAGCAAGAGCATTTCCAATGCACTAGGAGCCTCTTTGCTTGGGAGGAACGGATCAGTTCAAGCTGCCCCGGAGACTAGCACGGCTGGAGACATAAAGGACGCCTCCAAAGACAGGAGTAATGGCGCAGCAAGAAACACAGAACCTAAATGCAGACAGTGAGCTTCTCCCCCTCTCCCAGGGGTCCCAGCCCAGCACCCAGACTTAGGGCTCATCCTACTCCTAAACCCCACATGTGTGGACACACATGGAAGCCAGTACACTTCTGCTGTACCCAGCCCTGGTGCACCCACACTGAGTTAGAATTTTATCAGATGGGCCATCTGAAAGACCTATTACCCACCCAGCTTTCTAGGGTGTTTTATACTGCTTCTGGCTTTGTTTTTAGTGTACTTTTTCTCAGAAGCTCCCAAAGCTAGAAAGAACCCAAAGTGCTCTTTGTTATGAGCAAACCCAGGCCTGGAAAATACAGTTAAGAGATTGAGCTTTGGTATCGATATGATGGGGTTCAAGTCTCATTTGTGGCTATGGGAAGCATGTGTCACCTGTCTAAGTCTCAGTGTGTTCATCTGTATAGTGGGGAGAGCGCAGGGCCCACAGTAGGCAATGTAGATGAAAGTGAAACAAGAAAAAATCTACAAAGGGCTTAGCAGGGTGGCTGGTAGTGCTCAGTGGGCGATTATTGATTAGTTAGTGTTTGTATAAGAAAGTATAACAAGGTATGAGGTCCCTTCTCCTTATCTGCATGAAAACAGGCCCAGAACCCTCTCCCCTGACTCATCACAGAGAACCACAAAAGCAACACATCGTGCACATTCTCTCCTAATGCCAGTGATCCATATTTCCATTTACCCCAAACCCCACCAGTAGTCCCAGGAAGAGCAAGAGGATGGACTGTGATAGCCATTATCTATTACAGAATAATGAACCACCCCAGAACCTAGTGACTTAAAAAATGTGATCTATTATTCCTCATGCTTTTAACCTAGTGATTATCAACCTGTGGTATTTTTGCCCACCCCACTCCACCCCATCCTGGACACATTTTGCAATGTCTAAAGACATTTTTGGTTGAGGGTGGGTATTACTGGCATCCAGTGGGTAGAGGCCAAGAGTGCTGCTCAACATATTACAGTGCATAGGACAGCTCCATTCCTGCAACAATAAGGATGATTTGATCCTAAATGTCAATAGTGCCAATGTTGAGAAACTGTGCCTGCCAAAATACATTCAGTCTCCAGTGCACACAAGTCAAGTATAGTGTCTCTAAAACCCAAGAAAGACACAGGCCAGCACAGATGTCTCTAAAACCCAAGAGAGACACAGGCCAGCACAGAACCTAAAAGTCAAAACCTCAGGGCACCTGGGTGGCCCAAGGGGTTAAGCATCTGCCTTCAGCTTGGGTCATGATCCTGGAAACCTAGGATCAAGCCCAGTGTTGGGTTTCCTGCTCCACACAGATTAAATAAATAAATAAATAAATAAATAAATAAATAAATAAATACCTCTTCCCACAGATGTAAGGTTCCAGGAGCCACCTGACTCTGCTATAGCAGAAGGCAGCTTACAGCAGTGATAAGCCAGAGGCAGGGCACACACTGAGCCAGCACCAGGGAGAATAAAAAAACAATGGGTTTAGCTGTACACACACATCCCAGAGCCCCATCATGGCTAAAGCTTCCTGGGGACTCCCTCGGGCCCCCAACCCCCTCTATCCAAAGTTCCTAACATCAGGCTATGGTCCTAATACACAGAGAGAAGCCAAAAGACCCCCCCCCTTTGGACTCAAGCCTACTTTCTGACAGTCACACAAGGAGATTCCATGACTGTATCTGCCCAGAAACATCATTTCTATATCCTCTATAGATAGATTCAGAACTAAGGTGTTTTAGGGGCACCTCTCTCTCTTTCTCTGTCTCAAGGCATATTTCATAAACTCTGCAGCAAAAAGGACAGCAAGTGTAGTATCTGAAATGTGACGAGTTTTATGTAGACTCCTGAGCACTCTAAAAGACTTCTAAGGAAAAGAAAATAGTCTTTGCAGGGTCTTATTTTTTGGACCTACTGTTTTCTATTCTGGGCTTTTTATAAACTCCAGCAAACCACTAAACCTGCTCAGCACACTTACTCCAGCTCTCTGTCTAAATACTAGAAGTTTTACATCAACACCAATGTACTTCCCAACTCTGTGCCTTTGCCTAGAATGACATCACACCCAATTTTAGCTCATTAAGTCTTACTTAACCTTCAAAATATAACGCAGGCACTATCTCCTCCAGAACCCTTCTCTGAACCCCCAGAATGGGCCAAATGATTTTTCTTTGTGCCCTCAGAAACCCTGCACACATCTGTAGTAGACAAAGAACACTGTTATGTGTTCATCAAACCCTAATTCCTTTTCCTTCCGGGCTCACAGCTAAACTACATTTCCCAGCCTCCCCTGCAGTGAGGTCATGTGACTGCATTTGGACCAGTGGAAAATGGAAAGAAGTAATGCACAGCCCCTGTTGAAAGATGATGGCCAATGAAAAGCTCCCATGCTATCTTCCAAGTTCTCTTCTTCTGTCTGTTGGACAAAGAGAGAGAACACAGCAGAGAACACCAAGGTCCAGAGGATGATGTAGGCACAGAATGGAAGAAGCCTGGATCCCTGAAAGACTACATAGAAAGCCATTCACCCAATACCCACCATGAATTATATCAGGTGGGTGACAAACTTCTACTGTGAGACTTATAGAGATTTAAGAGTCATCATTATAGCAGTTAGTGTGGCTTTCCCCCATCTGATACAATACCTCTGTCTTTTACCTAATGTGATACACTTAACAATATAAAACATTGAAATGGACCATCTCTCCAGTTGGGCTAGAAACTCATCAAGGACACAGTCCCTGTAGCCCCAATGGTCCCTCTACCCCTAGCAAAGAACTTTGACCCAGAACTGGTGCCCATTAAGAGTATCTCCAATAGTGTTTCCAGGACCCCCAGATGGAAGATCATAATCTAGGCATAAAAACAGTCCCCAGCACGTCTGTGGTTAAAAAAGAAGGAAATGAAAAGGCCAGTGGGAAAGCAGATGGTTAGAGCCTGTCTGGACAGATCTATAAACCAAAGACAAAGCAAGAGCAAATTCTGAGGGCAGTGGCTACCTGGCTCACAATAACTCTCTTTCTCTACAAACAATACCCCCATTCTACAGAGGTGGGTCTCTGTCTATTAAATAATATTTGTACTTCATGATCCTCTGCTCTCACCACTAATTATATTTGTGGTGGATATTTAACCCAAACTAGACCAATTCATCTCTCCTTGGGAATCTAGAACTGGGATAAAAATATGGCCAAACATTTCAGAAGGGCAATGAAGACAGAGACCTGCAAACTTGGAAGCTATGAACCCTATTCTTTCCTATACACAGGGAACACAGCGGCCAGTCTATAGAGAAGGAAGATAAAGCAGATGTGCAGAGAGAGAGAGGCAGAAATGAGAGACAGGAGAAGATGCCAGGTCCTGAACATTTTCTAATTCCCAGTCTGGTCCCTTCTAGAGGCCTCCTATATTCCTGCCCTGGATTCTAGGAGTGTATATTTTTATTGCTACATAACAAGGTACCACAAATGCAGTGGCCCAAAACAACACTCATTTATTTGCTCTCAGTACTGTAGGTCAGAAGGCTGGCATGGCATGGTGGGGCCCTCTGCTTAAGGCTGAAATCAAGGCATTGGCCAGACTGAATTCTTATCTAGAGGCGCGACAGGAAATCCACTTCCAAGCTCATTCTTATTGGCAAAATTCAATTCCTTTTGGACTGTCATGAGCCACTCTCAGCAACTATAGGTCACTTGCATTCCTTGCTCCATCTCAAGCCAGCAACAGTGGGCCTGGTCCTTCTCAAGCTTCAAATCTCTGACTTGCCCTTCTGCAACTAGAGAAAACTTTCTATTTTTAAAAGGTTCATGAAATCAGGCCCATTTGGATAATTTCCCTCCCCTAAGATCAGCTGATTTGGGAACTTAATTATATCTTCAAATCCCTTTGTTACAGTAACTAGATTCAAGTTTGAATAACTGGGAGAATTCTGTCTACCATTATGGGGAGCATCATTCTCCCTGTAATAAAGTCTTCTTTTTGGCCTAAGCCAAGACAAATAGTTTTCTATTATTTCCAACTAAATAATTTCAACAAATCCCAAGTGAAGGATGGGGTAGGACCAGCTTTCCCTGAATGAGAAAATGTGAGGGCCAAATTCAGTACTGCTGGCCAGGTTTAGTATCAGTAGGCAAAAATAACCTGGTTAAACTATCTGAGCTGGAATCCAAACGTACAGATATATGTGTGAATTTGCCAGAACATGATTCTGCTCTATTTTATGTGTTGAAGGCCTAGGGCTACCTTCATAGACCAGCCCTCCCCTATCGCTTATAAAGCAATATTTAGAGACAGAAAGTAGAATAAGAGTTACTGAGCACCAGGAAAACGGAGGAAAGGAAAGTTACTGCCCAACAGTTGTGGATAGTCTATTGGGAATAATGAAAAAAAATTGGAAACATACAGTGGTGATGGATGTATAACAGTATGAATGTACTTAATGTTACTTTACACTCAATAACGATTTAAATGGCAAATTTTATGTTATATATACCTTATCAAAAATTTGAAAGTTTAAAAAAAGGAAAAAGCAATATGATGTCTGACAAAGACAAGAGAAGAAGAAAAAACATCCTTAAGGAGATGACACTTGGTTTGAGATTTAAAGAATGAAGAGGAGTTAACTGGGTAGAGACCATTCCTGGCAAAGGGTGGTATGTGCAAAGGCCCTGTGGTAAGACAAGTATGCTTCAGTCCACCAGTATTGCTGGAACAGAAAAAACAAGGGGAATAGTGGGGCAGATGAGATCTCTGATGACTAAAGGAGGGTAAGACTGGCGACTACAGGGGCCAGGCAGCATCTGTCATAAAATTCCACTTTGTCTACCAACAAGTAACTCTCCAAATTCAGACATATGAGTACGTATGATGGCCTTCTTTATACTCTGGCTTCAGAGGGTTTCTGAAGGTTCTAGATGATGTGAAAGCATAGTGTTGGACATCCCAGCGTGACCTATGTAGTCTCAGGAGAAAGACAGGAGTTCCCACCCTCTGCCTGACTACCAAAAGGAACAATGTAGGACTACAGCTCATGCAATTACCTTCCTGGTGCTCTTGAAGAACACATTCACCAGCAAAGCAAATTTTAAAAGCCTTAAATTAATTGCCTGCAAAAGCACTCACTGCACTTAACAAGCAGAGTCCCTACTAAACAAATGTCAGACATAATTGGGACTCTTGTCCTCTGCCACCACCCAGTCCCTGATGTGGAAGAGAGTCCTCCCAGCACAAAACACCTGCAGAGGCAGCTCAGGACCCAGCTATACAGAGACCACTCCCCAGGAGCTGCTCCAAAAAAACTCCAGTCATTTCAACTCATGGGAACTAAGAAAAATCACAGCAGTGCCCTTTAGTAGTGTTTATTTAGATCCTGGCAGAGAGGAATTCTAAGCACATCCCTCTGTCTCCATTTAATCACCAGTGATTAAGCAGCCTCTGGGGCAATAATGGTGGAATTAAATACAGAAATGCTAATTCTGACTTAAGACATTTCACCTGGACAGATGGGTGGCCTTCTCCCTCTTTCTGTACCAGACAAGCTCCAATGAGAGTGAGGCCTACACATTGCCTCCCACCCTACATCAGGACCATTTACCCCATTAGCCCCCAAGTTCTGCAAACAGTTCTATCTGCACATATCTTTTCATCATTTTCCCAGTAATTCCATCATGATTCACAAGACCCAAGAACTCAATAAATTTCCAAGCAGATAAACCAGCATCTGACACAAGCAGCCATTTCCTCAGAATGGCTGGCATGGGAGAGGGCATCTCACAGAGGCCCACAGTGCCCTTTCCAGGGCTACAGCATGATGACCTTTGTGTGTCTGAGTCACTTTGGTCTTCACAAGCTGCTTTCCTCTATCAGATCAAATCAAACAAAACAAAATAACAAACAATATATATACATGTTTTATGTCTATTAATTAGATTATATATATTAGACACATAGATTTTTTTACCTATTGATACAAAGACAAATATATCACTATTATATAATTAAATTTTTTCTTCAACCTAAAAGTTCATATTTCTTCTTCTGATTTTAAAAGAAATTAGAGCATTTTCAGTGGCCCTAGGCCCTGGGTCTGCTATGCCTAGTAAAGAAGCCAGCCCCAGTGCTTCCTTTCTCCAGATGGTCCAGGAAACAGGAGAGGGATGGCTCAAGTGATCCAGAGGCAAAGCCAGCATGCACTACGGGTAGAGGCTCTGCTGCTCTGCCTCCCATACTTCCTCTGGAACACCCTGAGGTGTGCCCCCCCAAATGTCCCCAACAGACAACAGCTACATATCCACTCTTGGGTCAGCAAAACACATGTTCTCAAGTCAGAGTATCTTAGACCCCCAACTCCATCAAGTACCAAGTAAATGACCTCAACCAAGTGACTCTCCCCCTCCTACAAGGCCAGGGTGTCCTCATATGTGAGTAGGGAGAATAAGGCACCTGTCTCACTAGATTGCCAGGAAGATTGAATGAGATAACACATGGAAAGTGCTTCATGAATGATAAATGGTTTTGTGTAATTAGTGGTATTGTTGTGTTCTTGGGTCACGGACCCCTCTTGATAATCTGATGGAGCTATGATCTCATCCAAAGAAATGATACCCAAAATTTTCCACACATTCCAGGGGAGTCTAGACCATCACCTCCTACCTCCCAGTCTCTAATACCTACTCTCTACCCCATGAGGCCAGGTGGAAAAGTCCATATTCAGATGACCCTGTTGGTTCTGTAGGAAAGGGCTTGAGGAACAAGGTGAGCCCAGCTGAGACTCACTTCCAGCCCAATCTCTCCTAAAACAAGAATGGCACTAATGCAAAGAGTCACAGTGCTATCAGGACAGCTGTGTCCAGGGCAGCTTTGTCACCTGATCCTTGCTCCCCTCCTCTACTGAATGACCTGGGGCCACTCAGAAGGCTGCAGGGAAGGGGTGGGCCCATGCACTGCAGTGAATGGAGCAATAGACATGCATTCAAATCACACCACTTGGCTGTGCATGACTTTATTTTTTTATAATAATTTATTTTATTTTTCAGTGTTCCAAGATTCATTGTTTATGCCCCACACCCAGTGCTCCATGCAATTTGTGCTTTAAACAACTAGCATCACCACCAGCCTTCATTCCCTCATCTCTAAAGTGGAGACATGGTATCTATCTAACCTACAGGATGGCTGTGAAGACAAAATTAAACCACTTATGGAAAGCAACCAGCCAGATGTCTGGCACAGAATGGAAGCACAAGTCCTTTTTGTGCCAGCCGTGCTCCCGGACATACTTGGGGGGGAAATCACTAAACAGCAATCACAAAAAAAAAATGCCTGCTGCTCCTCATGCCAGAGCATGCTTAAATGGAGTCACCCACATGAGAAGCTGCAAGACTGGATTCAGTCCTACAGTTTGCAATGTCTGCCTTTTTCCTTCTTTGTTCCAGGTTTGCACTGGAAATACTCTTTGATTTCTCTGTCCAAGGGATCTTATGAAGTTCAACATGTATCTGCTGATCACATGGCTCTTTCCTCATGGAGCTCAGTGTTGGGCCCTATGAAGGATGACATGTCCATTTCTGACCCTTAGAGCCTCCTAGGGGGATCTAATGTACCCCATGTCATCTATAATTTAAGTCAGATCTTCCCAACTTGGAGAAAATCCATTTCTACTTTCAACAGCCCTGGAAGATGACTGCCTGTATGTTCTAAGATGTGATTCAAAGACCGTCTCTTCCCACCCAAGTAAATTCCAATCACAACATATGGCCCAAATTTAAGTAGAATCTCCCAAACATGCTTTCTGTGTTGGTTATGTCTACCTACCTTATTGTTATGTAATGAAATACCCAATTGGTCATTTGTGTAATTCATGTGGGCTTTCATTCATGTAGCCCCCCAACACTTACTCAGTATCTCCTAGGTGTCAGGCACCATCCTAAGCACTGGGAAATCCAGAAAGTAATTGAATATGGTTCCTCCCTTTGCAGGCTCACAGTTTACCAGGGAGGACAGATATGTCCACAACTTATTACAGTGCTTGGGTCAGGAGCACATGACTATGGGAGTCTAGAAGAGGAACAACATCAGAGCTACTTCCTATGAACAACTGGGGCTTGCTAAAGCTGGATCTGGATCAGTTAACAAGGAGAGGCCAACATCTCTGTAATTATTCCCTATTAAAGGTGTAGCGTATCTATGAGTTCCTTCTGAAAAATAATGCAAACCACCAAAGAGTTTACAAAAGTGGTTTTAACAGCAACAGAGCCATGTATGAGAGTTCCAGCTGCTCTACACCCTCACCATCACTTGCTCTTGTCAGTTGCTACTTTTCATTTTAACCATCGTACGTACATGTAGTGGTTTTAATCTGTGCTTTCCTAATGAGTAAGCATGTGGGGCACCTTTTCATATATACTTACTACGAGTTGGTTATCTTTTTTATGAAATGCCTAATTAACTCTATGCTTATTTTTTTGCTGTGGATTATCAGTCTTTTCTAAATGATTTATGGAAGTTGGTTACATATCTTAGATATGAATCTTCTGTCAGATAAATATAGGACAATGCTTATGCTCTCTTTGTGCCTGCCTTTTTACTCTCTTAAAGCTGTCCTTGGATGAAAATAAGTTCTTAATTTCTTTAAGGCCCAATTACCAGTTTTTCTTATGGTTAGTGCTCTTTGTTCTAAGAAATCTTTGCCCACCCCAAGGTCATGAATATATTCTATGTTATCTATCAGAAATATTATTTTTTTAAACTTCCACATTAAGATCTAAAATCCATTTGGAACTGATTTTTGGTTTATGATTTACATAAGGTAAGAGTCAAAATGAATTTTTTTTTTCCCATAGAGATCCTCAATGGACCCGGGTCATTTACTGACAAGTACCTTCTCCTGCTGCTCTGTAGAGCCTCTTTGATATTAAAGAAAAAAAAAAAGTCTGCCTGTATGAGAAAAAATAAAAATACAAACTTCAGATATTTAAAAAGAAATGACAGATCGTGTCACAACCAAAAATTAATTTCTCAAGTCTAGCGAGACCCTACTATTCACACACAGTGTCATCTCAGGTAAGCACCAACCCCCCTGTTCCTGGGTCTTAGAAGTTGAGGATTTATCCTAACCTTACAGCAGTATGTGGTGTATTCTCTGATCGCACATCTCTAGTCCAGCAAAGCGACCCTAACAGGTACAGTTTCACCCTACACTGGTGAGGAAACAGACTCAAAGACACTGAATAACATACCCATGTCCCTGTACTTGGAAAACAGTGAAGCTGGAATTCTAATAGACATCGCCTAATCCCAAAGCGCACACTTTTCATGTCTACACCTTGCTGCCCATCCCTGGGCAGACTGAAAAAGAGTCTATGGAGGAGGTGATATTAGAGCTGAACCTTAAGAGAAAAATAGGAACAATACATTCATGGTTTTCTGCTCAAAGTAAACAGAGGAACCCGTAGCTCACTCGAAATCACAGGGCCAGAAGGAGAAGTTCCAGCTCTAGCTGAAATATGAAAATGGCTCAAAAAAAGATGCCCATGATACATCTAAAAAAGGCAGGCAAGTACACAAAGTCTTTAGGAATCAGATGAAATGGGTTTTATATGTCTATACATATCTACACACATACGGTATAATCTAAGAGAATTGCCTTTCTTATGTCCCATCATTTCATCAAGTCACATCCCACAAATAATAATTAACAAACATTGGATGATATTACCAAATTTGAAATGGTTGAGACACCTAAAAAGCATGACAAAGCATTATGAACCCCTAGGTAAACTGCAGGGTGAATTAACTCTGCTATTACTGTAGAGTGCACACACTAAATTCTTTTTTTTTTTTTAAGATTTTATTTATTTGACAGAGAGAAACACAGCGAGAGAGGGAACACAAGCAGGGGGAGTAAGAGAGGGAGAAGCAGGCTTCCCGTGGAGCAGGGAGCCCGATGTGGGGCTTGATCCAGTGTCTCCGGAATCATGACCTGAGCTGAAGGAAGTCGCTTAACCAACTGAGCCACCCAGGCGCCCCGCACACACTAAATTCTATCTAATTTTGTCTGAGAGTGTGATCAATCACTAGATGCATCTAAGTAAAAAATAATAATACAAAGAGAGACAGAAATTGAGAGACATTTTTTAACCCTAAGTGGAACTTAAATGAAGGAATTTAAAAAGCTGGATACTTGAAAGAATTAGAAGAAAAAGAACACCCTGTTAAAAACAGATTTTAATAAATACCTGGAACATGTTTGAGGAGGTGACGCCAGGAAACACAGTAGAGGAAACCAGCCAAGACAACATGAGAAATGAGAGGGAATGGCCAAAAAGGAAGCCAATTTGCCTTCAAGAAGCCCAGAGAGCCTTAAGC